>JAGFMF010012065.1:175614-200315 GCA_019455555.1 Galemys pyrenaicus | reverse complement strand
GTTTCTTTGTCTGATAGATGTGCATATTCCTCTGTGTCCGTAATATCAGGTTCTGGATGTTGACTTTCTTTCTGTGGTGTATTGTTTTTGGGTGAATCTGCTTGGTCATTGGTATTTTTCTTTCTTCCCATTGTTAACTTTCGGGTTAGAGTCTGTTGTGTCCCAGTCCTGCTGGTGCTGGTGGGCATGATTTCTGATTTCTCTTCCTGGAGTATTAGGTATTTCTGCCTGATATCTGTTCCTCTGAGGCCAGGTACAGGTTCCAGTAGTCTTCTGTTTAGGCAGATATTGAAAGAACAAGAACAGGGAAGAAGAAAGACAAGAAAAGAAACAAACAAACCCAAAACAGAGCCAGAAACAAGAAATACAGAAAACCTGAACCAGTGAACAAGCGTAGAGGGAACAAAGCAGAAATTAAACAGGGAGAAAAAGAAAAGGGAAAGAGAGAAATGAAGAAGAAACAGATAGACAAATAGGAATAAAGCAAGAACAACAGAAAAGACAGTCAGACCAAGAAAAAAAATAGGCTAGGACAAGATACAAGGAAGAAAAAGGAGGGGAGAGGAAAAGTAAAAAACACCAAAAGCTAAACGCAACTGGAACAAAACAATCCAAAACCAAAACCAAACAGAACAAAGAAACAATCAAAAACTAACACACAACAACTACAGCAAGAACAACAAAAACAAAAAAAGCCACCCCACTAGGGTCGGGGCGTGGTACGGGGGTGAGGTGCTGATTGACTCGCAGCAGCAGATAAGGGCCCGTGTGGTAACTGGGTGGGTGATGGGGTTCCAGAGAGCTCCTTCCACCTGAGGTCTAGAGTTCCCAAACGGCCCCCTATGTAGGGACTAGTTCTGTGTGGCTCCCCTTAATATCAGTCTCTGTGTGGGGGGAGGGAGTAGCCACATAGCAGTTGGCACACCAGCTGTGTCTGTCCTAAACTCAGTATGCCTGTCTGACGTCCTCCGGATGTCCCTGGATTCTGGATCTAGATGTTGGAGAGGATTTTCTGCGTGGAGCGAGGCTTCTTTTTTCTGACTGACTTTTTAAGCTCAGCTCTAGCCTGCAAGGTTGGCTTTGTGACCCGCGGTTCCCCCGGTGCGAAAAATCCCAATATGGCACTCCCAGGGAGCCGGGCACAATAGGATCCCCACTTGGGCTGGACTGGCATTCCAGCCCAACTTTGCTCTGTCTGTCTGTGCCAGCCCCAGGCAACCAGCTCCTGACCGTGGCATTTTCCAACTGACTTTTAAAGCTCAGATCTCAGCCTGCAAGGGCGGCTTTGTGACCCACGGTCATGCTAGCGTGAAAAATCCCAATATGAGACTCCCAGGGAGCCAGGCATGGTAATATCCCCACTTGGGCTGGATTGGCGTTCCAGCCCAACTTTGCTCTGTCTCTCTGCCTGCGTGTGCCCCAGGCAGTAACTCCTAGCCGTGGCATTTTCTGACCGATTTTTACAGTTCAAGTCTCAGCCTGCATGAGCTGCTATGCATCTAGCAGCCCTGCTGCCACTCTACACTCTCGGAGTGGTGCTCTTAGGGTGCTGGGGATTGCCCTGTCCTTACTTCAAATAGAGTTCATTTAGAGTTTCCTACCGCTTTCCGTTGGGCTGATGCTTCCTGTATGTAAGCTGACTGTCCATTTTCTGGCTTTTTTTTTCTTTTTTGGTATTCACTGTTACTTGTATCCAGACATGATGAGTCCAGTGTCTTCACTCTGCCGCCATCTTTTTTCCTGTTTTGTTCTTGTTACTAATCATCTGCATAACATCTTTGTCAACTTCAGACGCCTTCCACTTCAAGATCAGTGGTTGAAGACAGCAGGGGCAAGGCCCAGTTTCCAGAAGAGAAGCTCCAGTGAAGGATCCGCCTGAATGTGAAATCATTGAGTGGCTCAAGGTTCATTCATCATTCCTCCTGCCATAGTTCTGGTTTGGAGTTCTCTCACAATGCAGGTTATTTGAGTGTCAGGTGTCCTCCATTTAATTAATTCTTCTTTCTGAGAAACCCAGCTTGAGGGGACAGGGGAGGCTAGAAATAATCAACCATCATTTTGGAAAGGGCTTTCCTAGATCCCCTTGCATTATTATGTGAGGCATTCTACATTCTCTTATTTTCCCTTCCGGTTGTCTTGAGTTATGATCTGATCTCTTATGCTTTTTACCTAGGATTCTGGCTGGTCCTTTTCAGTTTTTCAGAAGCTATGTTAAGTGCTCCTGTTCCCTTAAGGATGTACCAGCAAACCTGTCAGCATTTCATCTTTATGCCTCATAATCCATGTCAGCACACTCTAATAATACGAAGTAAAACCCTAATGGCACTGAGTAAGGACTGGTTACAGTCCTATGGGGTAACTGAAGAAATTTAGTAGGATTCACAAGTTCAGGATACAGATTTGTTATGGTTCCCAATTATTTATAGTGACATGTACTATTCCTTCTCCCAAATGTGTGACATAATTAGACATGGCATTCAAGTCTCCCTGTTCCTAACATATTTACTTTTGTACATTATTGCTTTTATAGAAGTACATATAAATCTGGAACTTTTCTTGTATGATTATCTTAGCATAACAACTCCTGAGCAGAGTAAGGTATGTGTACCATAACTATGCTATAGATATTCATTATTGATTTCTGTTTTCCCACACTTGAAACTTCAGTTCACCCCTAATCCATATAGTCAAAGCTTAGTACACTTACCAACTACAGAATACACAGTATTTCAGGTGCACTTGTAACATTTACCAGAATGGTTCATATACTGACCCAAAGAGAAAAATCTCAAATTTCAATGGTTTGAAGCCACACAAAGTATATTCTCTGAACAAAGTAGAATTAAACTAGAAATCCACAACAAAAATATTATTAGAAAACCCTTACTGTTGAAAATATAAAAGAAATTCTTCTTAATAACCTATTTATTGGTCAAAGAATGAATCAAAAGGAAAATTGTAGAATATATTGAACTCACAATAAAAGTAAAAATATGACATCAAAATGTGAGATACAGTTAAAATAAAGGGAAATATATGATTTGTATGCATATATTAGAAAAGATAAAAGGCTCATTTAAGCTTCCAAATCTAACCTATGGAAAGGACAGCAAGTTAACTTTCCCCCACCAAAAAAAATGTAGAAGGAAGCACATCACAAATATAAAAGCAGAAAATAATGAACTAGAAAATAGACATGTAATAGGAAAAAAACAACAAAGCCAGAAGTTGATTCATTAGAAAGACTGCTATAATTGCTAAATTCCAGGATGGCTTAAGAGAAAAAAGACACAAATTATTAATTCCAGTGATTGAAAAGTATACATCACAGCACATTCCTTCAGACATCAAAAAGACAATAAAAAGACATTGCAAACAACTCTATCCTAAGAAAATCTTGACTGTAATTTTCTCTTACATTTTTTGTATTTTTCTTTCTTCTGTGGTTGTTAACTAGCTCTTACTTTCTTCACCCTTATATTTAATTACTCCCAAACTCTTAGCCATTTGTCTAAATCATCTCTCGATATGTTTAGTTGTATTAGGCATGCTATTAATTTCATCTTTGGGATGGAGAGACTTGAACCTGCTCTAATATGGCATGAATTCTTTCCTAATATCTATTCTCATTATTATACTGTAAATTTCCTTTATCTTTCTCTAGGTTCATCCCAGATTTTGCGATGGTATTTTTTTAAATTTATTTTATATTACATTTTTAATTGAATTAAAATGTTAATTTACCTTATCTTTTTGGTGGCACACATGCCCCAGTAGTGTTCTGAAAAGTGGCACTTAGAAGAAAAAAATTTTAAGATCCTACATAGTTAAAAATGTCTCTCCTGCGAGCTTACTAGATAGTTTGGCTGAGTATAGAGTTCTTGTTTGGAAATAATTTTCCCCCAAGAATTTGAATGCATTGCTCCACTGTTACTTGGCTACACTGCTGCTATTAAACAGTCTAAAGTCAGCAGACCACATCCCTGTAACTGTTTTTGTATGGCTTACGGACTGAGAATGGGCTTTACATTCATGAAGTACAAAAGTAAATCAACCATTATTTGGGAGAAAAAAACAAAACAAAACTGGACTGTGTTGATAAAATGGGCACATTTTTTAAAAAAAAGTATGCCTATGAAAATTGTTCTGAAGAGAATTGACTATTTTAAAAGCTCCATATCTATTAAAGAAATTTAATCATTTTTTTGGAATTTAATTTTTTCTTACAATATTTGCTTTCTTTTCTAGGTGTAGTCCTCATAGAATTTCCACCAACAATTCACCCGTACATGATCACCATAGTCCCTTGTGCTCTTCCCATCCCTGCCTTGACCCCAACCCCTCCCTCTTCCCTGCAGAATGTCTCTGATTTGTAGTTGTCTGTTTATTTTTGTTTTGTTGTGTTGTGTTTTTTTGTTGTTGATGTTGTTATTATTTTTTTCCTTGATCCCCGTATTTCTTCTATAAGTGAGACCATCCAGTATTTTTCTTTTTCCTTCTGATTTATTTCACTGAGAATAATTCCTTCAAGCTCCATCCCTGTTTCATGATTGCTGAATAGTATTCCACTTTGTATATATACCACATTTTCTTGATCCAGTCATCTATTTTTGGGCATTTGGGTTGATTCCAAGTCTTATCTATTATAAATAGTACTGCAATAAACACATGGATGCATGTATTCTTTTGAATTAATGTTTTTGTGTCCTTTGGGTAAATCCTTAGGCGTGGGATTGCTGGATCATGTAGTAGCTCCATTTTTAATAGACCAAGGAAACTCCATATAGCTTTCATAGAGGTTGGACCCGTTTGCATTCCTACCAGCAGTATAGGAGAGTTCTAGTTTCACCACATCCTTGCCAACATTTGTAGTTGCTACTTTTTTTTTTAATATGTGCCATCCTACTGATGTAAAGCGGTATCTCATTGTGGTCTAAATTTGCATTTCCATGATTGTGAGCAATGTTGAATATTTTTTGTATGTTTGTTGGCCATTTGTAAATAAATTTAATCTTAAGTACCTTTCCAAAGAGAAAATAGCTGTAATGATGTCATCAGCATGACAGAGTAAGGTACTACCAATTATCCCCATTTAAGCTACAATAAAACATTTTATAATTCGCCTAGGGATCTTATGTTTATCACAACAGGGTGCTCAAAATACCCAAATGTCTGTGTATCTGGAGGTGGGTGAATTAGGACTCATGGGGGTGGTGGAGCTGGAGCAAGCAAGAGACTTATATGCAGATGAGGTGGAGAGCAAAAACAACATGGATGCCCAAATCCTATGCCTCAGTGAACCCCATGATAAAGAAGGAGTGGCTCACCATACTGGCCAGAACTGGTAAGGAGGGATATCGCAGCAGTGCATAGAACTACAACCTCTTTTCTCTCCTTTCACATTGTAAAGAGGGAGGAGAGAGAAAAACAAACCAAGTAAAATCAGTGCCTCCCTGTAGGATGAAACCTAGTATTGGTTCACAGGGATAGGGGTCAGAATAGAGACTGTGTGCTCTGTCCTGTCTTTCCCTGAAACCCTGAATGCTACAATAACTTGGCTCACTTCTTATCCTCCCAACCACAAGAAAAAGTTAACACCAGAGGCCAGTGTCACCTACTGGGAAAAAGAAAGATGCCTAATTACTTTTAGATAAGCCAAATGTGCAGAGGAGCACACCATCAACCAATATGAAAAAAAAAAAAAAGCATAGCAATATGGCACTGATGGAGGACAAAAGATTAGAAAAACTGGAAAGGAGGTAACTTAAGACCAGAAACCCGGCTCACACAAAGTGTGTGTTGGGGGGGAAGGATAAAGGATTAACAGCCATTAACCCAACTATGTAAAAAAGACCCTTAGGCACCAGTGAATGCTATGGGGAATGTCAGACCAAAGTAAAGGGAGAGTGAGCTCTATCTCCAGAATCTCCCGAGTTCATTGTAAAAATTCTACATAGTTGGTTAAAAGTCAGCAGGCAAGCCACTCCATTGAAGGAGTGAGCCCCTCCCAAAGAGAAGAAGACTATATCAGTGCAGTCCCTGTATTGGCTCCAGGCAGCCATCCTTCTGCCCACCTGTGACTATGCAAGTGCTTCTCTGCACCAGCTCTCTCCTCTTTAGGGCAGCAGCCTTCCTGCCTGCCCATGACCTGTACCCTGCTGGGGCTTCCTTTCTCTGACCTCCCTCAGTGAAAGCAGCTCTCCTCAAGGTCACCACCTGTAAGCATGCAGGCCTCTCTCAGAAAACCTGTCCCTTTTGGGGCAGCTTTTCCTGCCTGCTTGTGTCTATGCAAGTATCCTTTACTCTTCTGTCCCTTTCCCTAATAAACCTGCTCTTTAAAATAACTAACATATCTGCCTCATGGAGAAACTCACCTGAGAACTCACCATGTACCACTGAACAGGGAGCTCTTGTGAAGCCTTTCCCAGAGTGAACCCAAGAACCCTGCTCTCCAAATCCACTGACTGCAAAAACGACATCAGCACCACTAAAAGAAAATTACAGAGCTCTAGAAATCAAACTTAAGGCAGAAAACTTTTGATTTAATAGAGAATTCAAAATAGCCTTCATTAAGAAACTCAACAAAGTACAAAAAAAATATAGAAAGGCAACTCAGTGGACTCAGAAGAAGCAAAAAGAGTATGTTACCAAAAATATTGAATGTATGAAAAAAACACCCTGAACAGAGGTTCTAAAGATGAAGAATTTAGTAAATGAAGACTTCTATAGAAGGCATAGGAGGCAGGGTAGATCTTATGGAAGAAAATATTAGTGATATTGAAGATAGAAGTCTGGAAATGACTCAAATGAAAGAGTAGAGAGAAGATTTAGAAAAAAATGAAACTTAGAATTGTCAGAAACCATTGGGAAAAGAAACATAAGTATAAAAGTATGGGGATGACATCACAACATGGTGGCAAAGGGATGCTAAGTTTAAATTCTATAAAAATAACCTGTAGGGAAAAATAGCAAGTTCTTGGTGGGACCCAGATATGTTGAACAAAGTTGGTGGTCCAACAGAAGCAGAGGGAAAGTAAGAGCGACAGGAGAAGGGAGAAGAGAGAAATCTTTCTCCCCTCCCCCACCCACAAAGCCAGCCTACTTCAGCAAGGAAAAGAAAAGGAAAAAAAAGTTTGGAGGGCATGGGAGAATCCTGAAACATCTGAGAACTCTGAAAAGTGACAGGTAGGAAGATGGGGCATCAGGGTAGGCACAGCTGAGTCTGAGCCCCTTTATTTTGGCATTCCCCTCCCCCACTTGTTTTCCTGGAAACCTGCAAGGGGCTGGGAGGAGGGGGACACAGTTCTGGAAGTTTACTAGGAGAAGTCTCTGACACCACCTCCTGATCAGAGCAAAATCGTCAAACACCTACACTCTAACGAGGGGGCTGTAGCTGAGGTTATTCCAGGAAGGACATACCATTTAACTGATCACACCTACCAGTGTGTGTGTGTGGGGTGGGGGGACATCAGGCGGAACCCCTTAAGGTTAGTCCCTGCCTTGTGGGCTTTTAAACTCCCAAGCCCTCGGGTGGAAGGAGGTCTCAGAAGCCCCCACACTTGCCAAATGATCTCAGGGAACCAGAAAGAGTGTCAATCCTCCCATACCTACATCTGCAGTGGAGACTATCAGAGACTGTTGGACACTCCACAGTTTACACATTGCCTCTCGGTGCATGTTTTTTATCCTTCCTCAGTACACCACAAGGGAGATAGCAGAACCTGGGAGGATTATCCTACCAGCCCCAATGTGCTCCCTAGTGGACCAGACCAAAACAGCAACCACTAGCTCACTGGAAGCCATCAGAGGTCTGAGAAGCAACCCATATGTGTGTGTGTTTGTTTATTGGTCATTTGGTTGCCTGTTGAGTCTTTCTTTCTTCTTCTGTTTTCTGTTTCTCTTCTCATTTTCTCCTTTCTCCCCTTTAACATTATTATTATTTTCTCTTCTCTTTTTTCACTCCCCCTCCTCCTCCTATTTCTTCTTCCCCTATCTTTCCCTCTTTTTGCTTCTCCCACCTTCATTCCTTTTAATTTCCATATCATCCTCTTCTTTCTTTTTATCTCTTCTTTCACTATTCTCCTTCATTCCCTTTATTTTTCCATGACATGCCAGAGAGACCTACCAGCTCGACAGAGAAGCAAATGTCACCCAACTTGCAAGTACTTTCCAGTGGACTTTGCCTCAGCATGTGTCTAGAGGTGTAGCACTCCACACAAGACTCTTCAAGCTGAGATGTTAGATCCTATCCTATCCATAGCTGGGGCCAAAAAAGCAGGGACTCCTGGAACAAATCACAGCTCAAAACAACATCTACCACAATAGAAAATTGCCCATATGTGCACCCAAGTGAGAAATGTAGGAACCCTTCAACACTCTAGCCCAGTAGCCACAAAATCCCTGGGAAGAGCATCAGGAAATACCACGTATCTAGTGGGCATACAGCTGAAGACAATGGAGGGGGGAAATAAAAGAACTCCTAACTACACCTCTACTCACCAGCCAAGGTGGCTTAGACACCAGACATGCACATCTACGAATCAACAAGAGAAATCAGAAGTCATGCCCATCAGCACCAGTGGTAATGGGTCACTATAAACAGAACAAAAACAAAAGAAAACAATAGGAGAAAAAAATACAAGTGATCCCCTTCAGGCCCAAGACCTGCACCTGCAGATCTCCCACACCCAGGCCAGGGCGCTGGAGAGAGCCACTGCCTCCCACCCGGCCGAGCTCCACCAGTGGGAGAAGAGGGCACAGGAGAGCCAGGAGGCAGGCGTGTCCAAGGAGGGGGAGCTCCACGAGCTCAAAACTAGCAACGGACACCTCCGGCAGGAGCTGGCCAGATGGGAGTCCAAATTCCATCTCTTCCGTGTGGACCTGGTGCCCCTAGGGCTCCTCTCTAGAGGCCCTGCCCTGGGCCCAGTGTGGTGTGGCTCGGGGGTGGGGTCCTCTCTGGTTTGAGCACCCCCACACCAGCTACTGACACCCCATCCACCCAGGCACCTGTGAGCTCTTTTCCCCTACTCACTCATTGGTGCCTCACAGTTTTAGTAGTTTGATAGTTTTTAAGATTGTATTTTAAATTAAAAAAATTGTTGGCTATAAAAAAATAATTAAAAAAAAATACAAGCGATCAAAACGACCCTTCTGGGAACAATACACCACATTAAAAAAAAGTCAGCCTCCAGAATTCAATAATATGAAAAAGAAGAATATCTCTGCCTGAGAGAAAAAGAATTCAGAATTATCATAATGAAAACACTTAAAGAATTAAAGGAAAATATGGAAAGGGGGAAAAGAAACAATGAAATGAGGAATGAGAATGAATCCTTAAAGAAGAAATTGAAGGATGTAGATATATACCAAAGATTAATAGAGGAGCTCAGGAATTCTAGGAAAAACCACAAAAATGAATAGAAGAAATGGAGGAATGAGTCAGTACTTTCAAAGATATAGACATGAAAAGAACCAAAAAAAAAGGGAAAGGAAAGTACAAAGTAAAAAGAATGAAGAAACACTACAAGAACTATCTGACACCATGAGGAAAGGAAATATAAGAGTCATAGGAATCCCAGAGGGTGAAGAGAGACTAAGGAACCAAGAAACTATCCAAGGAGATAATCAAAGAGAACTTCCCAAACATGAAGAAAGAAATGCAAATGGATATCCAGGAAACAAGAAGAACACCAAATTACCACAATGAAAGAAATCTACAAGACACATAATAGTAAAGTTTCCCAGAGACCAGAACGAGAAAAATAATGAAAATGATGACGGTGAAGAAACAGATAACCTATAAAGGAAAACCAATTAGGCTGACATCAGACTTCTCCAAAGAAACACTACAGTCAAACTGAGAATGGAGTGACATATTTAAAACACTCCACGTCCACAAATGTCAACCAAGAATGCTTTACCCCACAAAGCACTCCTTCTTCTATGAAGGAAAAATAAGGACCTTCTCAGAAAAACCAAATCTCCAGAAATTTATTACTACTGAACCCCCACTCCAAAAAATACTACAAGAAACCCTAAAGCCAAAACCAACAAAAGAATGAATAGAAAGAACAAAATAAGGTAAGAAATAGAATCACAAAAAGACAAACAAAATGGTAAGTACATTTGCCAGTGAATCAATATTAACTCTAAATGTAAATGGACTAAAATCATCAATAAAAAGACAGAGTAGCGGACTAGATTAAAAAACAGAGCCTGACCTTCTGCTCTCTACAGGAAACACATTTAACTGCAAAAGATAAACACAGATGAAAGTAAAAGCCTGGAAAATAATCCTACAAGCAAATGGATCAAAAAAGTAGGCAGGAACAGCCATACTAATATCATATGAAATAGACTTCAAAATAAAAAAGGGAAATGATCATGACATATGATTAAAGGAACAATATATCAGGAAGACATAACACTCATCAACATATACTCCCCAAATGAAATCCCCAATAAAATCTTAGCCAACAGAATTCAACAGTGCATTAAAAAGATAATACACCATGACCAAGTGGGATTTATTCCAGGGAGATAATGATGGTTCAGCATCCAAAAATCAGTGTAATCCAACACATTAACAACAACAAAAAAACCCATATGATCATATCAATAGATGAAGCAAAAGCATTTGACAAAGTTCAACATCCATTTATGATAAAGGTCCTTGAAATCCTCAGGATAGAATTCTATACCTTAATATAATAAAAAGCCATATACTACAAACCTACAAATGATATTATCCTCAATGGTGAAAACCTGATAGCTTTTCCCTTAAGATGTGGAACAAGACAAGGATGTCCACTCTCACCACTGCTTTTCAACATAATACTGGAAGTCCTAGCCAGAACAATTAGACAAGAGAAAGACATACAAGGAATCCAAAAGAAGAAAGAAAAAGTAAAGAAAAGGGAAAGAAGAAGTAAAACTATCACTATTTGCAGATGATAGGATAATAAACATAGAGAATCCTAAAAACTCCGCAGAAAAGCTAATTAAAATTATAGACCAGTTTAATAAAGTAGGATAAAAAATCAGCACACACAAATCAGTAGCCTTTCTATATGCAAACAATAAATCTGAAGAAAAAGAAGTCAAGAAAACCATCCTTTTGATAATTGAAACCAAAAATATCAAATACTTGGAAATAAAAGTAACAAAGTGGTGAAGGAATTATACGAACTATAAGACACTGTTAAAAGAAATAGAAGGAGACACAAAAAGGTGAAAAGACATCTTTGCTCATCCTACCAAAAACAATTTACAGATTCAGTGCTATTCTGATAAAATTTCAATGACATTATTAAAAGAAATAGAACAAATATTGGTGAAATTCATTTGTAACCAAAAAAAAAAAAAAACCTCGACTAGCCAAAGCTCTCCTAACTAAAAAGAATGGAGGCATTACACTCAAACTATAGTACAAAGCCATAATATTTTAAACAGTATGGTACTGGTGCAAAAACAGACACACAGACCAATAGAACTGAATAGAAAACCCATAAATAAGCCCACAGATTTATGGACAGCTAATCTTTGACAAAAGAGCAAAGAAAATGCAAAGGAACAAGGACAGTTTGTTCAATAAATGGTGCTGGGAAAATTGGACTGCTACATGCAAAAAAATGAAGCAGACTAACTCACACTATGCATAAAAATCAACTCAAAATGGGTAAAATACCTGAATGTAAGACCTGACACCATAAAATACATAGAAAAAGATATAGGGAAAACACTACATGACATACATCTCAGTAACATCTTTAAAGACATATCCCCAAAGCAAAGAAAGTGAAGGAAAAGATAAACAACTGGCTTTATATCAAACTAAAAAGCTTCAGCACAGCAAAAGAGATACTAACCAAGACAGAAAGACACCCAATTGATTGGAAGAAAATTTTTGCACACAGTAGAACTCATAAGGAACTGATCAAAAAAATCTACAAAGAGCTCATATGACTCAGCAAAAACCAAGTAAGCAGTCCAGTCAAAAAATGGTCAGAAGAGCTAAAAGGACATTTCTCCAAAGAAGAAATGCAAATGCCCATAGGTATGAAAAAAATGTTAATCACTTATTAACAGGGAAATGTAAATCAAAACCTTACACCAGTGAGAATGGCATATATTAAAAAAGCAGGCAACGACAAATGTTGGTGAGGATGTGGAGAAAATGGAGCTTTCCTACACTGCTGTGGGACTGCAGACTAGTCCAACCACTATGGAAAGCTGTGGGGAGGATCCTCAAACTACTGAGAATGGAGCTACCATATGACCCAGCAATTCCACTCCTAAGAATCTACCCAAATGACACAAAAATATTAATTCAAAAAGAATTATATATTTATTGCAACACTATTCACAATAGGTAAGATATGGAAACGACCCAAATGCCCAAAAATAGAACTGTATCAAGAAGATGTGGTATATGTACACAATGGAATACTATTCAGCAATTAAAAAGATAAACTCATGCCACTTGCAGCAATGTGGATGGAGCTTGAAGCAATCATGCTTAGTGAGATAAGGCAGAAGGAAAAAAGAAAAGTATCTAATGGTTTCACTTATAGGAGGAATATAGGGGAACCAAATAAGGGATCAGAGAAAATAATAATAATAAAAAAACAAAACTAGCAAGTAACCATAAAGAAGAGACATTCTGTGAGGGAGGAGAAGGGATTAAAACTGGAGAGAAGTGCACAAGGTAATATTGTGATGGTTCACAGGTGAACTGGTGGTGGGAATTTTACAGGGAATACACAATGATGTAAAAGATATAAATTAAAAAAAATAAATTGATAATGCTAAGAAAAAAGAATAAAAGTATCCTGGAATGATGAGGAGAGGTAAAAGGGAGCAAAGATTTTATTTTAAATAATAATAGCTAAGGACTTCCTAAACCTGGGGGAGAACCAACTATACAAAACCATAAAACCAAAAGAACACCTAACCCTCTAAAAGCAAAGGGACCTAGCTCAAGACATATAATACTAAAATTGTCAAAAGACACTGATAAATAAGTATTAAAAACTGCTAGGGAAGAAAGCATGTAACATACAATGGCACCCCAACCAGGCTATCAGAGATTTCTCAGCAGAAACTACAGGTGAGGAGAAAGTAGATGACATATTCATTAAAAGATAAAAGCTACAATAAAAAGTACCCTGGCCTGCAGTCATTTAAATATGATATGGTAATAAAGGCTTTCCCAGACCAAAAAAAAAAACTTAAAGCTAGTAGAGTTCACCACCACCACACCTGCTTAACAAGTAATGCTGAAAGGAGCTTTTATTTTTTTATGAAAAGGAAAATTGAAAGTACACAAACTTTGATTAACATGATAAATAAAATCAGAAGTTTTCAACTTATCTCAGAATCAGCTATAAAATAGTTAATTATAGCATAGAAGTATAAAATAAAACATAAAAAATGGGAAGACATTAAAAATAACTGTAGTTCCTTGCAGTATAAAAGGGGTTAATTGGAAACAAGTGAAAGGAAGGACAAAAATGACAGGACCTGTATAGGCAAGTGTAGAAAAGATGATTCCAGCATCAAAGACTACGTTAGATGTGCAAGTTTTATAAAATCCTCTCAACAACCACAACGCAAAAATCTGGAGCACAGGCATAGCATTAAAAAAATAACGGGGCCTCCCTGGTGGCGCAGTGAGTTAAGCAACGCCCTATGAAGCAAACCGCAGCCACTACAGCACGAGTTTGATCCCTGCTGCCAGCCAGGGAGGGAACCCACATGGTGCAGCAGACCTCTCCAGCCTCGCCCGCTGCTCCCCTCAGCAGTGTGTTTCAGTCAGTCTGCCTGTTCTGCTTCCCGCTCTGTCTCTGATGGATCCTCTCACCACCCCCCACACTTATGGCCTGTACCCCAGCTCTTGTATGCATAAATAAAATCTTTAAAAAAAAACTGGGAATATCACCACGGAAAATCATCCAAATAAATTGTTGGATAGAAACACTAGGGAAGAAGGAAAAGAGAATTATAGAACAACCAGAAAACAAAAGCTTAAGTGACAGTAGTTAAGCCTTATATATCTATAATCACCCTTATTGTAAACTCACCAATCAAAGGGACAGAGTGGGTGATTGAATTTAAAAATAGCACCAACTGTATGTTGCTTACAGGAAACTCATCATTTCTAAAGACAGATTCATGAAAGGGTGGAGAAATATATATCAAGTGAATGGTTTTTAAAAAAGATTGGAACAATTATATCAAATAAAATAGACTTTCAGTAAAAAAAAGGTAGAGACTTGAAAATAGAGTACATAAGTAGACTCGCACATGGTCATTTTATTTTTTTACAAGTTGCTCAGTGCAATTCAGTGAAGAAAAGTTTCTTTTACAATAAATGGTGCTGGAAAAATTTGATAACCACATGGGGGGAAAAAATAAACCTTGACTCTTCCTTCACCCTCTACAGAAACACTGATCTGAAGTAGATTACAGTGAAAGGTACAACAATATATTTTCTAAAAAGAAACATAGGAGTGAATATCTTCATGACTACCAAGTACAAAGGAAAATATTGATAAACTGGTCTTCATTATAAATCATCACTTCAGTTTGTCAAAGATGCCACCTGAGATTAGAAAAAAACAAGCCATACATAGGAAGAAGATATGTCAATACAGTAAACTTGATAAATTCCAAAAAATACAAATAACTCAAACTCAGTAAGAAAATACAACCCAATAAAAAGAATTGAGCAGGGGCATCACAAAAAAGAATTACAGAAAAGATGCTCAACGTCATTACTCATCAGAGAATGCACTTCAAGACCACAATAAAACATCACTGCACACTTACTGGAAGGGCTAAAATTAAGATACCAAGTGTTTGTAAGGATGAAAAGCAACTGCAGCTCTGGTGCATTGCTGGTGGAAGTGTAAATCAGTATAACCACTTTGGGCAATCTGCTAAAACCTAACATGCTTCTATCCTAGCAATAACTCATCAGTCCTACTCAAAGATATATACTCAGGTGAAATGAATACCTCTATTTACCAAAAAATACATAGGAATGTTCAAGACCACTCTATTCATAACAGATAAAAGATTTGAAAACAACCCCAGCTCTTAAATAAATTATGGTGTATTCATATACTGGAATATTACAATGTATCAATAATAAATGCACATTAGGTACATGTAAAACTAAATGACTATCACACAGACATTTTCATGAGCAAAGAAGTCAGGCACACAGGAATGTTACATAGAGTATATACACATTTTTAAAAATAGCTTTATTGAGATGATTCACATGCCATACAAACAACATATTGAAGTGTATAACTCAGTGGATTTTAGTATATTCAAAGATATGTGCAACCACCATTGACAATCAATTTTAAAACTTTTAAAAATTTATTTATGCATATAAGAGCTGGGGTACAGGCTAGTGTCACGGGACAAGAGAGAGAGGATTCACCAGAGAGAGAGCAGGGAACAGAACATGCAGATGGACTGAAATACGCTGCTAAGGGAGCAGCAGGCAAGTCAGGAGTGGTCTGCTGCGCCATGTGGGTCCCCTCCCTGGCCAAGGATCAAACTCACTTTACTGTGCCACGGATGCTTCACAGTGCGGTGCTCCATCTGCTGCGCCACCAGGGAGGTCCAATTTCAAAACGTTTTATCTGTCACTTCAAAATGAAATCCCATATCCTTTACCTATAATACCCCTATACCTGAATTTCCCCCAGGAACCCTAAGAAACACTAATCTACTTAATGTTTCTATAGATTTGCATATTTTGGACATTTCATAGCAATGGCACCATATATATGGACTTGCTTTTTCACTTAGCATATTTTCAAGGTTCATCCATGTTGTAGCATATATCAGTCTTTCATTCCTTTTTACGGTCAAATAATATTCCATTATGTGGCTATACCATGTTTTGTTTATCCAGTCATCAATTGATAGCCATTTGAGTTATTTCCACCTTTTAGCTATTGCAAACATTTGTGAATAAAATTTTGTATGGCTATAAAATAGACTTTCAGAAAAAAAACTTGGATATATACTTAGGTTGTATGATAACTATGTTCAATCATTTGAAGAGCTGCCAGATTTTTCCAAAGCAACTGAAACCGTTTTGTATTGTAAGTAGTAGTGTATAGGACTTGTGATTTTTCAACTTCAATGCAAGCACTTCTGTTATCTGTTATCTGACTTTTTTATTCTAGTCATCCTGCTATAGTCAGTGAGGAAGGACTCAGAAAAGAAGTGAAGTCTGGTTGCCCAATTAATTCAAAGTTGAAATATGGAAAGTTTTTAAAATTCTTCACAAATAATGTATCAATTAAAGTGTATCTACCAAATTTTTTTTAAAAACGTAAAAAATAAGGTGGAAGGCAGGAAGGGTCACCATCACAATTTGGCCTTTTCTTCAATTTTTCCTCTCTCGCCCCCTTATGGCTCCCAGGTTGGTGCTTGCACAAGGGACTGCACTGAGATTTTCTAAAGCCACAGGGGAATAGGTTAAAGAGTCACCCTTGTCACTGCCAAAAAGAGTAATTTGTGGCTTTGTTCTTTTCTTAAGCTCCCAATTTGGCATCTCATTATATTTTGTGTCAGCTTTTATGTCTGAATCTTAGCTAAACTCCTCAAAAAATACTGGACACTTGTATTACCTGTGTACCCCCACATTACAACAGTGATTAGTTATCTACTCTCATTTGTAGTAAGCATGATCAGTACCTCTCCATTCAGTTCTATTCATACAGTACAGATAAAAGTCAACAGCAGAGGAAATATCAAAAAGAGGTAATCAGAACATTAAGAGGAATTTTTTATGCTTTTACTGATTAAACATATTTTCTTACATTTTTGTACAATATTTGATGTCTCCCATTAGGTATAGTTCCCATAATTCTTCCACCGCTACATCACCGGTGAACCATAACCATAATTCTTGTATTCTTCCCTCCTCTCCTTTGACCCCTCTCCCTAACCCTCCCCTGCTGTATTCCTCAGATCTATAGTTTGCCTGCAAGTTTTCTTTTATTTATTTATTTTTCAGCCTTTGTTCGGTTTCCCTATATTCCTCCCTTAAGTGAAACCATTGATATATTTTTTGTCCTTCTGACTTTTCACTGAGCATAATCGTTATATCTCCATCCATGCTGCTGCAAATGGCATGAGTTTTTTTATACCAGATATTCATGATCCAGTCATCTCTTTGGGGGCATTTAGGTTGTTTCCATATCTTAGCTATTGTAAATAGTGCTGCAATAAACATAGGAATGCAGGTTTCCTTTTGAATTAATGTTATTGTGTCCTTTGGGTAGATTCCTAGGAGTGGAATCTCTGGGTCTTATGATAGACACACTTTCAGTAATTTGAGGAATCTTCACACAGAAGAGAGATTCTTTTTGGTGAAGAAACCATATATTCTTTCTTGTACACCAAAAAATGAATTGTATGTAGACTAACACCAAAATATTTGTTACAAGGTTTTTTTTAAAGGATTTATTTATTTATACATACAAGAGCTGGGGTACAGGCCAGAATCCAGGGAGGTGAGAGGAGTCACCAGAGACAGAGTGGGAAGCAGAACAGGCAGACGGACTGAAACACACTGCTGAGGGGAGCAGCGGGGCAAGGCAGGAGAGGTCTGCCTGGCCATGTGGGTCCCCTCCCTGGCTGGATGCAGGAATCGAACTTGTGCTACAGTGGCTGTGGTTTGCTTCATAGTGCATTGCTTAACCCACGGCACCACAAGGGAGGCCCCTGTTACAAGTTTTTAACATAATAATTTTGACCATGATTATTTTCACTCTCACTAATACTCAATATTGAAATGTAAAAGAAATGTGGAACTTAAATATATTAAATTCCATTAATATTGTGAATATTCTCAAATATTAGTCATTAATGGACAAAATATGTAAGATACTGCTTTATTATTAAATTTTTTAAATTATATGCAGAAGCTGAGATAACGTTCAAATTATAAGTAAAATTAATTTTCCTCAACAGGAAAATCTCCTCAAAAAGGATACTAGAACAGGAGAGAAAAATGAAATTTATCACAGAGAATGTTACTTTTTTTGCCTCTTTCTTAGGGGACTTCATAAATAATCCATCTGAGACATTGCTTCTACTGTATGAATTTGAAGTTAAAGCCAAAATGAATGACCCATTACTGGACAGCTTCCTGGAACCAGTGTGGGAACTGCCTCATTTAGAAAGTAAAACTTTTGAAACAATTGCATGTAAGAGCTATATTTATGTTTTGGGAAGGCTAATACCTATTTAAATCTTGCCACTTTTTTTATTCTCTGTTCTTTCGTATTTATAGGTAGGAAACAGTATTTCCTTATAACAGTTTCTCCCTCTCTAATGGCAATCTAACTATTTTGTATTACAATTATTTGTGCATTTGTCTTTTTCTTTATATGAGATTATAAGCTTCTTAGGGTTGAACAATAACATACTTGTATTTGTTGCATTTATAAACCCTAGAAAAGGGCATTGCTCATAAGGTGTGCATATTTATTATATGTTTGGAACTGAATTGTGTAACTATACATTTTGAGTAATTCAAACTTGAGTCATTTTCGCTCAGCCAAATACAAATGATAATTGACTGCTTCACTAATCAAAGGTAATACAATCTTAGCAATTTATTGAAGTGTATAGGGAAATATTGGTAATAATTTTTTTTTAACACAGTTGACACCCTCAGGGATACACTGCAGGAAATGGCCTAATTTCTTCCCTTTTTATCTCTCACCCACCTCAGGAGCATATATGTTGTTAATATAAGGGTAGTAGGTAGCCCCAAGCTCACAAGAGTCACATATGCCTTTCCTTGTCTTGCCAAGGCAGGGTTTATAGAGACATGGAACAGTTGGTATATACTTTATGGACTTGTGATGGTAACCACTATTCCTCATACAATGACACACCAATTCTAGAGGCATGGTAAATATATCTGGAAATTTTTAGAGTTTATTACTCTGATACTTATTCTTGTATCAAATGTTTTCTCTTTTTAGTATATGACAAAAACAGTAGATTGTACTATAAATCTATTTTTGTTTAGTGCACCTTTACTGATCTGTTGTTCCTGTTTATCTCTCTGATTTATAAGATTATTGCTTTCCCTGTAGGACTAAGTGGCAGGGTCACAGAAACAGTAAGGTCTATGCTTATGTTTGCTGTGAAAATGATGTAACCTGTGGTGCTGCCATGTTACTCCACCCAGAATGTAGAATCTATCTGTGAAAGCCACTGTAGAGTCGTCATTTTATAAAATTATTTTGGTTTATCTTAGTCTGTTTCAGGCCAGTTTCTTTAGAGAAAACAAGTTGTAGCCTGGAATGAAAATTATAATATATGAGATTATTGTGTTCATCACCTTTTTCTCTTCTTTATTTTCTATAGTATTAGCAATGGAAATGCCTGCATATTATCCTTCCATTGCTCTAAAGGCCTTGAAAAAGGCTTTATTGCTCCATAAAAAGGAAGAATCAATTGATGTTTTGAAGCACAGGTTGGTAAATGTAATTGAACACCTAATATAGACTATAGTCAGTGCCCCATAACTCATCAATCTTACTCAACTAGCCCAAGTTAAAAGATGATTAGAGGCACACCTATAACTCCTGGATATAAAAAACCCTCAGAACTATTCCATTTTGAGAGTTGTTATAGACCAAGAATCATTTAGCAACTCTAAGAGTCTGGTTTTTCCAAAGCAGAAAAAAGCTAAAGTTGCTTCTTTTGTGAGTCCGTATATGTAATAAAATTACTAAATAATTCTTTCTTTGTTTCATTACTAAATATGCCAAATGTGCAAAAAAGATTACACAGAGATGAATTTAAAAACACCAGTGTTTCCATCACCCAAATTTAACAAATATTTACATTTGGTATATTTGTCTGAGATATTTTTTCTAAGACCCTTCTTTAAAGATCAGTAAGTCCTTTACATTATATATTACTTATTGGTAACTTTATGTTTTGTCTAAACATGGGGGGAAATAGATGTATGATTTTTCTCTGGAAAACTATTTTATAGTCATTCTTTTCTGAGACATAAGAGACAGTTCTGGAATTATTCTCAACTTAAATACAAATTTCCTTGCCCATTTGAGGATGTAACAAAATTCTGTAGTGCCTGTAGATTGAACAAACTCATAAAATATAGTAAATAGCCACAACTCCTTAGTACAGGAAATTAAAAATAAAGTGAAAGCAACACAGGCATAAAATAGGAAGAATTGGTCAGCCCCTTTTATAACTTCAAAAAATTGTCTTCTAAGGTTGGAAGCCCGATAAAAATGAGGAAAGAAAAGTTTTTGAAGCTCTTAGAGGTGAAATACAGTTTATACTTAACCATGAAGCCAATGATTTCTTTCCTTTTGGGATGAGTTTTCTCATTTTGATTTTCAGCAAATGTATTCACAACTTGATTAGCCTCTTAATGTCAGATGAGGCATCAAGTACAGAACTCTGTCCCTTGGAAGAAGTTTGGGGATATTTTGAAGATGCTCTGAATCTTATTAACCATACCGTAAGTCAAACAGTAATATTAAACTTCCAGCTAATTTTAAAGGACTGAACTGTCTTGTATATTTAGGATTATATAGCATAATAGATTCTCATAAGAATTTAGTGTAAATAAGTTCATATTACAATGTAGTTATATACTATAAAATGTCCCTGCATTTAGAAATAGTTAAAAGTGGAAATTTTCAAATACAAGTGTACTGTGTCTTAGGTCAAAATTGCAGTACTGACTGACATTTTGACTTATTTGTATTTTTATAACCTGGTAGAATTGTAACTTCCTCTGTGATAACATTAACCCTTTGAAAAAACTTACTTTTATTCTCAATAGTTTTCAAAGGCAGGTAACAAAGTAGACAGTATAAAGAAGACCTGTATTTAGTCTTCCTCTGCTGATTTTTTCTTTTCAATGTAGGTTTATTTAGTAATTTTTATTTCTAACAGTGTTTGCTTTCTTTTCTAGGTGTAGTCTCCATAGAATTTACACCACCAATTCACCCGTGCACGGATGAATAGTCCCTTGTGCTCTTTCAGTCCCTGCCTTGATCCCAATCCCTTCCTCTTCCCTGCAAAATGTCTCTGATTTGTAGTTATCTATTTATTTTTGTTTCGTTGTCATTTTTTTTGTTGTTGATGGTGTTATTGTTACTATTTTTTCCCCTGGGTCCCCTATATTCCTCCTATGAGTGAGGCTATCTGATATTTTTCTTTTTCCTTCTGACTTATTTCACTGAGAATAATCACTTCAAGCTCCATCCATGTTTCTGTGAATGGCACTAGTTTATCTTTTTTGATTCCTGAATAATATTCCATTGTGTATATGTACCACATATTCTTGATCTAGTCGCCATTTTCAGGCATTTGGGTTGATTCCAATTCTTACCTATTATAAATAGAACTGCTATAAACATACAATTGCATGCATTCTTTTGAATTAATATTTTTGTATTCTTCAGGTAAAGAATCCCAGTCCCTGGGAGTGGGATTGCTGGGACATATGGTAGCTCCATTTTTAGTAGACTGAGGAACCTCCATACAGCTTTCCATAGAGGTTGGACCAGTTTGCATTCCCACCAGCAGTGTATTAGAGTTCTAATTTCACAACATCCTCACCAACAGTTGTAGTTGCTAGTTTTTTTTTTTTAACATGTGCCATTCTTACTGAAGTAAGGTGGTATCTCATTGTGGTTTAAATTTGCATTTCCCTGATTATGAGGGATGTTTAACATTTTTTCATATGCCCGTTAGTCATTTGCATTTCATCTTTGGAGAAGTGTCTTTTAAGTTCTTTTACCCATTTTTTAAATAGATCGCTTGCTTTGTTTTTGTTGAGTTCTTTATATATCTTTGCGATCAGTCCCTTATCAGTTGTATCAAGTGCAAAGTGTTTTCCCCAATCAGTAGGGTGTCTTAGGGTGTTTAGGTTAATGTTGGTTTTTTGGGTTTTTTTTTTTTTTGCTTTACAGAAGCTCTTTAATTTGATGTAGTCCAAGCTGTTTACCTTTTCCTTCACTTTCTTAGCTTTAGGTGATATGTATTTAAAGATGTTATTGAGGGCCCTCCCTGGTGGCGCAGTGGGTTAAGCAACGCACTATGAAGCAAACTATAGCCACTGCAGCATGAGTTCAATCCCTCCCTGCCGCCGGCTGGGAAGGTGACCCACGTGGTGCAGGCAGACCTCTCCTGCCTCGCCCGCTGCTCCCCTCCGTAGTGTGTTTCAGTCAGTCTACCTGTTCTCCCTGCTCTGTCTGGTGGATTCTTACACCACCCCACACCTCTGGCCTGTACCCCAGTGTTTGTATGCATAAATAAATAAATCTTAAAAAAAATAAAATAAAGATGTTACTGAGAGAGATGTATGTGATGAAGTGTTTTGCCTGTATTTTCTTCTATATATTTTTAGGTTTTAGGTCTTATATCTAATTCTTTTATCCATTTTGAGTTGGTTTTTGTGCATGGTGAGAGGTAGTAGTCCAGCTTCACTCGTTTGCATGGATAAGTCCAGTTTTCACAGCACCATTTATTGAACAAACTGTCTCTATTCGATTGCATATTTTTTGCTCCTTTGGCAAATATTAGTTGTCCATAAATCTGTGGGTTTCTCAGTTTTCTATTTGGTTCCATTGCTCAGTGTGCCTGTTTTGGTTCCAGTACTATGAAGTTCTAATTATTATGGCTTTGTAGTGTAATTTGAAGTCTGGAATTGTGATACCTCCATTCCCCATTTTTAAGTCAGGAGAGCTTTGCCTATTTGAGGTTTTTTTTTTGTCTCCATATAAATTTCATTAATATTATTTATATTTGTTTGAAGAATGTCATTAAAATTTTTACTGGAATAGCATTGAATCTGTAGGTTGCTTTTGGTAGGATGGCCATTTTGATAATGTTAATTTAACTTCCATCCATGAGCAAGGTATACCTTTCCACTTCTTTATGTCTTCTTCTAATTCTTTTAACAATGTTTTATAGTTGTTATAGACCTTATATAGGTCCTTCACCTCTTTTGCTATGTTTATTCCCAAATATTTGATTTTTTTGTTTCAATTATAAAAAGGATGGTTTTCTTTATTTCTTCTTCCTCTCCAGGTTGACTATTTGCATTTAAGAAAGCTACTGATTTTTGTATGTTGATCTTGTATCCTGCTACTTTACTAAAACTGGGTGATTATTTGATTTTTTTTCCTGTGGAGTTTTTGGAGTTCTCTATGTATATTATC
Organism: Galemys pyrenaicus; assembly: GCA_019455555.1. Classification (NCBI taxonomy): domain Eukaryota; kingdom Metazoa; phylum Chordata; class Mammalia; order Eulipotyphla; family Talpidae; genus Galemys; species Galemys pyrenaicus. The sequence goes on along the minus strand of JAGFMF010012065.1, from coordinate 177,054 downwards.
ATATTGCTGCAAAGAATATTTTTACTTGTTTTTCCCTATTTGGATTCCTTGTATGTCTTTTTCTTGTCTTATTGCTCTGACTAGGACATCCAGTATTATGTTGAAAAGCAGTGGTAAGAGTGGACATACTTGTCTTGTTCCAGATCTTCAGGGAACGGCTTTTAGCGTTTCATCACTGAGAATGATATTGGCTGTGGGCTTGTCATATACAGCCTTTATTGTGTTAAGGTATGTTCCCTCTATCCTGAGAATTAAGGGCCTTTATCATAAATGGATGGTGAACTTTGTCAAATGCTGTCTCAGCATCTATTGATATGACCATATGGTTTTTATTTTTCTTTTGTGATGTATTGGATTACATTAATTGATTTTCATATGTTGACCCATTCTTATGCCCTGGAATAAATTCTACATGGTCATGGTAAATTATCTTTTTGATGCATTGTTGGATTCTCTTGGCTAGGACTTTATTGAGGATTTTTGTAGCATTGTTCATTACATTGGCCTGTAGTTTTCTATTTTTTGTTGTCCTTATTTTGTTTTGGTATTACTGTAATGTTGGCTTCATAAAATGTATTTGGTAGTATCACTTCCTTCTCAATTTTTTAAAAAGATTTATTTAGTTATGCATACAAGCACTGGGGAACAGGCCAGAGGTGTGGGGGTGGTGCTGGTGAGAGGATTCACAAGAGACAGTGTGGGGAACAGAACAGGCAGATTGACTGAATACACTGCTGAGGGGAGCAGGAGGCTACTCAGGAGAGGTCTGCTGCACCATGTGGGTCACCCCCCTGTCTGGCAGCAGGGATCGAATTCGTGCTGCAGTGGCTGCAGTTTGCTTCATAATGCGTTGCTTAACCTACTGCATCACCAGAGAGGCCCCTTTCTCAATTTTTTGAAGAGTTTGTGTAATATAGACACAAGTTTGTTTCTGAACATTTGGTAGAATTCATTTATAAAGTCATCCTGTCCTGGGCTTTTGTTTTTGGGGAGAGATCTGATTACTGTTTCAATTTCATTCCTTGCTATTTGACTGTTTGTTCTAGTTCTTCGTTATCTAGCTTTGGATGATTGTACAGTTGTAGGAATGTGTCCTTCTCTTCCAGATTGTTCAACTTGTTTGCATGTAACTGTTCATTGTAATCTCTGATTATTCTTTTCATTTCTGCTGTGCCTGTTTTAATTTCTCCTCTTTCTTTTTTTTTCTGATAATGTAATTCCAATTTTTTTTGTTTTTTTTTATCTTTTTTTATTAAAATATTTTAAAATTTACATATACTTGCCATTAATTGTAATCCCCATGTATTCCCCATCACCACCTCACCAGTGCACCATCACCTTAGTCCCTCGTGTTCCCATCTTCCCTCAACCCTCCCTCTCCCCTCCCCACCAGGTGTCCCCAGTCTGTCCTTGTGTCCTCATTTTTGGTTTCTGTGTCTT
>JAGFMF010012065.1:143062-157877 GCA_019455555.1 Galemys pyrenaicus | reverse complement strand
CTCCCCGCTCTCTGTGGTGAATCCTCTCACCCCCTACACCTCTGGCCTGTACCCCAGTGCTTGTATGCATAAATAAATAAATCTTTAAAAAAAAAATAATGGTCATCTAGCAACAAGAATGATCTTATAAATTTTCAAATATGTGTGACCTTGCTTAATCTTTGTTGTAGTTTCCCATTGCTCTTAAAGACCCAAATACTGAATATGGCCTACAAGTCCCTGTCAAATTCTCTTTACTTATCTTGAGCCACTCTTTCCTTCATTTTCTGTACTGTTAGTTGCACTGTATTGTACAAGGCTATTAATTACCACCTTCTGGACAAATTTGATGACTTCTTTACCTTGGCTGTCACTCTTGATTATCTCTTCTTTATTAAAATTCTTTTTTCCTTAGTCCTTTATTTTCTCACTGCTCCTCTATGTTACTTTTCACTTATTTAACACAACTAAGGACATTTCCAAGTCTCTACCCTTTCCTTCTCTATATTTTATATACTATCTTTTAAGTGAATTCATACACCTCAACCATTACCTGAGTTCCAGTCCATATGTGAAAGAGCCTACATGATATATTCAAAGTTATCCCAATCCCAACACATTTAAAATAGAACTAATTGTTATCCTGATCCCTCATGCCTAGAAATATTTCAACTTCTTCTTTCAGTGGCATCAACATTTTCTTAGCCATTCAAACTGTGTACTTTATTTTTTCTTTCAAATTTTCCAAAACATTTTTTTACTCCCTTTGTATTTTTTTATGTTGAAATTTTTTTATTACAGTAACATGTATCCCTGTGTATGATTCAGAGGTACTACTAGTTCACAGCTATTCAGATGAATGTTACTACACCATATCCACCACCAAAGTCCCCCATAATCCTCCATCATAATCCAGTGATCTTCCCCCATAACTCTCCAGCTTTTGCCCTATAACCTCACTTCCACATTCAGATTTCTAGTTTGTTTTGTTTCTCTTTATACCACATGAGTGAAATCATCTGGAATTTGTCTTTCTCATTCTCCTTGTCTCTTTTCCCCCTTAGCATAATCCCTTCCAATTCCATCCGTGTTTTAGCAAATGGCAAGATTTCCTCATTTGGGAGAGGGAGGGGAGAGAGTGTGTATTTTTTAAAGATTTATTTATTTATGCATATTAGAACTGGGGTTTTACAGGCCAGAGGTGCAGGGGGTGAGAGGAGTTACCAGAGACAGAATGGAGAGCAGAGCAGGCAGATCCACTGAAATACACTGCTGAGGGGAGCAGCAGATGGGGCCAGGAGAGGTCTGCCGCACCATGTGGGTCACCTCCCTGGCTGGGGATGGAACTCATGTTGCAGTGGCTGTGGACAGCTTCATAGTGCTGTGCCTTAACCCCTTGCACAACGAGGGAGGCCCCAGAAATGTGTATTTTATTATGTATATATACCATATCCTCTTTATGCACTCATCTGTCTTTGAGTACTTCCTACAATTAACATAGAAATACATATAACCCATTGAATCAGTGTCTTTGCATTCTTTGGGTAGATACTTAGGAGTTGAATGGGAGGATCATATTGTAGATATATTTTTAATATTATAAGAAATCACCATATTGTTTTATATAGAGGATATATCAATATACATTCCCACAACATTATACTAGTGTTCCTTTGTCTTTACACCCTCCCCAAAATTTGTTGTTTCTGGTCTTTTTGATATGGGCTATTCTCACAATTGTGAAGTATCACATTGTGGTTTTGATTTGCATTTCTCTGATGATAAGTAGTGATGAGCATTTTTCATGGGCCTGTTGGCCATCCATATATCTTCTTTAGAGAAGTGTCTATTTAGTTAATCCATCAATTTTTTATTGGGTAATTGTTTTCTTTTTGTTGAGTCATGTGAGTTCTTTGTAGATCTTGAATATTAGCCCTTTGTCCAAGATATGATGTGCAAATATATTGTTCCATTCAGTAGGGTGTCTTTTCACTTTAATGATGGTTTCTTTTGCTGTACAAAAGCTTTATAAGTTGATATACTCCCATTTGCTTATTTTTGCTTTTGATACCATTGCCTTTGGAGTCAAGTCCTCAATGACATCCCCAATGACAGTATTATAGTGTATGTTTCCCTTCTGTGTATTTTAGGGGTTCAGGTCTCCATCCAAATCTTTAATACATTTTGAGTTAATTTTTCTGTATGGTGTGAAACAGTGGTCTAGTTTCAGTCTTTTGCATATGGATGCTTCTTTTTCCCAGCAACATTTGTTGAAGAGACTTTCCTTTCTCCAGTGTATACTCTTGTCTCCTTTGCTGGAGATTAGGTAAGTGTGGGTTTATTTTTGAGGTCTTAGTTCTATTCCATTGGTCTTTGTGTCATTTTTATTCCAGTACCATACTGTTTTGACTACTATAGCTTTTTTTAAATGAAGTACCATTATTTTAATGAAGTACCTTGTTAATTTTTTGACAGTATAGGATTTCTTCACTTAGGTGTGGCCACCATAACTCTCCCACCACTAAAACACCTGTAGTCCTCCACTATAGTCCTACCATTTTCATTCTTTCCCCCATATCTTTATTCTCCTCCCTCTCCTGTGTGCCTCAGATCTATGGTCAAGTTTCAAGGGTTGGTTTTACCAAGTTTGCCTTTGACCCTTTATTTGTTTTCTCTGTATTCCACATATTATAAAGTGAAACAACGCAGTATATATCTTTCTCTTTCTGGCTTCTTTGACTTAGCATAAAATCCCTTCCAGCTCCATGCATGTTGCTTCAAATGGCATGACTTTATCTTTCTTGGTCACTGAATAGCATTCCATTGTGTATATCTACCACATATTCTTGAACCTCTCATCTGTTTTGGGACATGTAAATTATTTCCATATCTTAGCTATTGTAAATAGTGCTACAATAGACATAGAAGTGGAGTGTTCCTTCCTAATTTGCGTTTTTGTGTTCTGTGGATAAACACCTAGGAATGGAATTGCTGAGTCATATAGCAGATCCATTTTTAGTCATTTGAAACAACTCCACACTGGTTTCCATAGGGGTTGAACCAGTGTGCATTCCCACACTGTGTAACAAGACTGTTTTTCTATACACTCTCACCAGTACATGCTGTTTCTGGCTGTTGTTGGGTTTTTTTGTTTGTTTTTTTGATTTGACCATTCTCACAGTTGTGAGGCACGCGGTTTTGATATGCATTTTCCCTATGATAACAGGTGATGAGTATTTTTTCACGTGCCTGTCAGCCATCTGCAATGTCTTCTTTAGTGAAGTGCCTATTTAACTCTTCTTCCCATTTTTTGATTGGTTTTCTTTTTGTTGAGTTGTATGAGCTATTCATAAATCTTGGTATTGCTCCCTTGTCAGATGTATGATGTGCAAATAATTTCTCTCATTCAGTGGTGTGTCTCTTCATTTTGGTTACTAGTTCTTTCACTGTACAGAGCTCTTTAGTTTAATGTAACCCCAATTGTTTACATACTCCTTTGTTTTTCTTGCTACTGTAGATGAATCAGCAAATATATTTTTGAAGTTTATTCATGGAGCTTTTCCTTTTGTTTTATTTTTAGTATATTTTATAGTTTCAGGTCTTACACTCAAGTGTTTTATCCATTTTCAATTGATTTTTGTGTATGGTGTGAGATGATCTAGTTTCATTCTCTGGCATGTAGAAGTAAAATTTTCCCAGCACCATTTATTGAAGAGGACTTCCTTGTTCCAGTGTATATTATTTCCTCCTTTGTCATAGATTAGTTGTCCATAAATGTGTGATTTTATTTCTGGCCTCTCAATTCTGTTCCATTGGTCCATATGTTTTTTTTTTGTTCCAGTACTGTGTTGTTTTAAATATTATGGTCTTATAGTATAGTTTGAAGTCTGGAAGTGTAAATTTATCATTTTTATTTTCAGTTAGGATAACTTTGACTTTTAGTGTCTTGTAATTCCATACAAATTTCAGTAATATTTGTTCCATTTCTTTTAAGAATGCCATTGAGATTTTTTAGCATTACATTGAATCTGTAAAGTTTTTTGAGTAGGGTGGTCATTTTAACAATGTTCATTAGCAGGGAATATCTTTTCATGTCTTTTTGTCTTCTATTTTGTTTCACAGTGGTTTATAGTTTTCTTTGCACAGGTCTTTCACCTCCTTTGTTAAGTTATTTCCAGGTATTTAATTTTTTTGTGTGAGCTTGTAAATGGGATGGCTTTTTTAAATTTAATTATATTTGACATCATTTATATTCCCTAGGGAGTTCCCACCACTATTCCACCCATGTACCATCACTTCAGTCCCTTGTGCTCTTTCTGCCCTCGTTGGATGGCTTTCTTAATTTCTTTTTCTTCTTGCTCATTGTTTGTATATAAGAAGGCACCTGACTTTTGCTGTTGATTTTGTATGTGGCCACTTTGCTAAAGTGACTCATTGTTTTAATTAGTTTTTTCATGGGATACTTTATGTATATTATCATATCATATGCAAATAATGATTGCTTTACCTCTTCTTTCCCAATTTGGGTTTATTTTATAGCTTTCTCTTGCTTAATTGCTCTAGAAAGGACTTGCAATACTATGTTGAATAGTTGTGGTGAGAGTGACTATCCTCATCTTGTATCAGATTTAGTGGAAAGGCTTTCAGTTCTTCATCATTGAAAATGATACTAGCAGTGGGTTTGTCATACATAACTTTTATTATGTTATGATGTTCCATTTATCCCTATTTTTTCAAGGGTTTTTGTCATAAATGGATGCTTAATCTTTTCACATGCTTTCTCAGTATCAATTGGTATATTATCATATGGTTTTTAGTCTCCTTTTTGTTGATGTAGGAAATTATATTGATAGATTTTTGGATATGGAAAACTCTTGTGTTGTTTATTTATACACAATGGTATAGATCCTATTTGGTTATGTTGTATAATCCTTTTAATTCATTATTGATTTCAGTTTGCTAAGATTTTGTTGAGAATTTTTGCATCTATTTTCATTGGGGAGATTGATCTGTATTTCTCTTTTTTGTGTTGTTGCCTTTGTTTGGTTTCAGTAGTATTATAAAGTCAGCTCATAAAATGTTTTTGGAAGTATTCCTTTTTTCTTGGCTTTTTAAATAAATTTGAGCAGGAAAGGTATTAGCTTATCTTTTTAAGCTTGGTAGAACTTGCTTGTGAAGCCATCTGGTCCTGAATTTTTGCTTGTAGGTAGCTCCATCCTACATTCTCAGGTCACTTTCTTTTTTTTTTTTTAAAGATTTATTTATTTATGCATACAAACACTGAGGTACAGGCCAGAGGTGTGGAGGGTGAGAGGATACACCAGAGACATAGTAGGGAACAGAACAGGCAGATCAACAGAAATACACTGCTGAGGGGAGCAGCGGGCACAGCAGGAGAGGTCTGCCGCGCCATGTGGGTCCCCTCCCTAGCTGGCAGCAGGGATCGAACTCGTGCTGCAGTGGCTGCAGTTTGCTTCATAGTGCATTGCTTAACCCACTGCGCCACCAGGGAGGCCCCTCTCAGGTCACTTTCTATTAATTTCCCTGTATAAATTGCTTAGGTCAAATATCTATTAGTTTCCTTGAGACATGCTGATCTCAAGTATCCAATAATCCAGGTATTTGTTCTTCCCATATAAAATACTATTTCTCTGTATATATTTTATTGATATATAATTCATATATCACAAAATCAACAATTTTAACATATATATTACCAGTTTTTAGCATATACAAGTTTGTGAAGCCATCACCAGTATCTAATTCTAGAACATGCTCATATTCCACAAAGAATTCCCATAACTATTAGCTGTCATTCCCTCAGCCCTTGGCAACCACCAGTCTGCTTTCTATATCTATGAATTTGCCTATTCTAGACATTTAGTATAACCTAAACATATCTAGGTCCTAATAATCTACTCTAAGATCATGTTGGTTTGCTTAGTCATTTGTTCAGTCAGTTAAAACCACAACACTGTGTCAGACACTATGACAGGCTGTGAATAGGCAAAGATAGATGACATTCTGCCTTCAAGGAAATTCCAGCTTAGTGGAGGAGACAGACAGTGCAGTGTTGTAAGTGCTGTTGAACAAAGTGCCATAGGGATAAAACAGTGTGAATAAGTTGTGTAGAGTCAGGGAGAACCTTGCTGAGGTAGTGGCATTGACTGGACATTGATTTATTTTTTCACTGATTCATTAATTCAGCAAACATCTGCTGTGCTCCTATGACATGTTAGGCATAGTGTTGGACTCTGAGGATAATAAAATGACTAAAAACAATTCTGTGTACTTCAATGAGCTCGATAGTCTGGAGAAGGAGATAAACATATAAAGTTTTTAAATAATATAAATTATATTAGAGGAATATAAATCTTGCTGTGGGAACAGAGAGTATGTACTAACTCTGACTGTGAATTTGAAGAAAAATAGACATCTTCCAAGTGAATAAGAGTAGGGGTTAACATTTCAAGCAGAGACTAGACCTCCTCTGTGCAAGCCTAATGCTCAATTCATTTCCTGAATTAAAGCGCCTAATGCCTGTCACTCTGACTGACCTGGCCTTGCATCAGATACCTTGTATCATTCTCTTTATATATGAATGCCTCCCCCCCTCCAAAGGCGTTGTGTGTCCTATAGGATAAGAGCTTTGTCTTATTTCTTTTAGTGACTCATTTTCATGGTTTTTTATGTATAGTAATTTCTGTAGATCCAAACGAGTGAAAGAATTCCAGCTGTCCAAGTTTTCTATGAAGTTTCCTCCTTCAAGAGCCTGAGAATTAAAAAAAAAAAGAGCCTGAGAATTTTTGTGTGGATGAAGGGTTTTAACATAGAATGAGTACACAAATTCTCCCTTTGTGATCTATCCCCTAAATGATAATTAAGATAATTATGCCTTCAACTAAGCCATCTCCCTGTTGTAAAATATTGTAAAGAAACTAATATAATCTTGTGGTCATTTTTAAAGGCTATTCATAAAACTAAGATACCACTTAGAAATGTCCCCTTGTTCATAGCTAGGTAGATAATGTGAACACTAAATGTCAATAATTTCTAAAAAATGCAATCATATGATTAATTAAATATATTATTCTGCCTAAGAAGTTTTCACTTAAAAGCAAAAACTGAGGTTTTGTGGGGAAAGAATTTTGCCTTGCAACTATAACATTCTGCCTGAGTTTCCAGCCTTCTGGACTACCGTACAAGATTTTCAGACCTAAGATTGCAGCATCACCTCTTACTGAGTTTACAGTCTGCTGACCTACTCTACAAATTTCAAGTTTTCCAGGCCCTGCAATTGTGTGAAACAATTCCTTAAAATAAACCTCTCTCAGAAAATAAGGATTAATATAATTGCTATTCCAAACACAGACTGATTCAGGTCAAGGAAATTAAGGGATTCAATAAAACTGCTTATTAACAACCTTCTCTGAAAATTAGAGGTAGGAATCAGAGGGATAATTGACTGAGGAGAGCTTCAAGGAAAGATCTCATTGCTTTTCCAGTTTATATGTCACTTCTTGAGGTCTTTGGAGTATTCAACAGATGGTGAATCTTCAAAGTGCTATTTTGTCTCCAGAAGCGTGGGATTGCTCATGGAGACTGTGGCTCCTTCTTTGGTGTTAACAGAGCACCTGGCGTACAGCATTGATAGAGTCAGTGCTACAATCACTGTAAACCCACTGTGTTTGGATTTCAGGAAGGCTACCCAGAAGTGGAAATTGTCTGGCTGATGATCAAGTCCTGGAATACTGGAATACTTATGTATGGTAGAAGCAAATATGTATCTGCTGAAAAATGGTGTGGCCTGGCATTGCGTTTCCTTGACCACCTTGGCTCACTCAAGAGAAGCTATGAAACTCAGGTGAGGAGGGAGAAGGCTAGTGGTGGGTGGTATGATTTAGGAGGCAATGAAATTCTAGCTTAGCTCACAGTAAGGACTCAACTCTACTTTCCTTGGCTAGAAAAGGATCCCAATCATTGTTCCCCTCAGTGGTTCCATAGAACTTCAAAAGTCAAGGACTGTAAAAATAGTAACTCCTTAGAGTAAAAAACAGGAAGGATGGCAAACAGAGGAACTTATGAATGGAATCTAATTAAGGGGAGTGCCAAGACTGAGTTCTGGAAAGGTGTATCACTTTCAGTGCCAGTGTAGGTTAGGAAGAAGTGGCTTCTGTGCAAAGCAATGACTTTTTAAAAATACATTTTCCAGAAACTAGTCTTAGTTGCAGACTTCGGGGCTATTACCTAACCAGGAGAAACTTGATGGAGTAAAAGTCTTGTTACCAAATAAAAGCAAAAGGTCTTTTGTGTTTTAAGTAACTTTTCCTCTAGCAGCCCATCTCCAGTAAATGGACATAGTGCAGTGGGATTCCCTCTTCCTAGAGAGAGTACTATATTTTCATCTAAAAGTGGCTGGCTAATCATAGGTTAGGGTTAGACTCTCATGTCATCACCATGGGTCTAAGAAGCTTTCCCATATTCCCTTTCCTCTCAAATCTACTTGGTGTTCTCTTTCCCAGATGAATGTTCTGTATAGTGAGCTTGTGGAAGCATTAGATAAAAACAAGGGCTCACTTTTTAATGAAGTGTGAGAACTGCTGGAACAAAGCATATGACCAGGCGAGCTGGGAGCAACTTCAAGAAGACATACAATCTCTGTCTCTGTCTCTCTGTCTCTCTGTCTCTCTGTCTCTCTGTCTCTCTGTCTCTCTGTCTCTCTCTCTCTCTCTCTCTCTCTCTCTCTCTCTCTCTCTCTCTCATTGTACCAACAGTCTTTGTTGGCTGTAATAGGAAGTAGAAGGAAGGGACAGATATGACAACTCTCCATCTCCTCAGGTGGCTCCAAAGGCTCTTGAAAAGTGATTTATGGTGCTGAGATGTTGATTACATTTTTGCCAAGCTTTCTCTTAAGCTTTTGTTTCTATTTTCTTAGGTCCTGTTTTCATGTTGTTGAATGATATTTCCAAAAATAAAAACATTTTTGCTTTTGCTGCTGTGACTAGCTTGTTTCTGGGGGACAAATGAATTTCCCAAAATGTTAAGGATTATTGAAATATAAGGGTATGTAGAAAAAGCCCGTGTGAAAGCAAGATGGTTTATGTTCATCTCAGTCCAACACAGGTTGCATTTTTTCCACAAATGCTCAAATTCCTAATATTTCAATATAACAGATAACCATATACTTTATCAGAAGGACCTTAATGGTCGTTGGGTCCAGCATTGGTCTATTCATGAAATCTCTGTAACAACCTTGAGAATGAATTGTCTAGTCTCTATTAGAACATATCCTATAGCAGGAAACTCCTGAACTAGGTCAGTTCAATTTTTTTTCTCTCTGGCTAGTAAAAAACAAAACCAAACCCTTCTTCTTCCTGAACAGAAATCTCATTCCCTATAACAAGTCAGCTCTCTCTGTCCCAGACATCCTTTGGAGAGCTAAAAACAGGCCCCTCCCTATCTTCTAGACATTTTTCTTCTTCCAGTTAAACATTCACAGACTCCTCAGCTGTTCCTCATGTGAAGTAGTCAAGTGCACCTTCTAAGAGCCAAATCCCATGTTCCAGTGAAGAACACACAGTGGCAGTGGGCACACAGTGAGCAGCCTCACTCTAGCTAGACTTGCATAAATATACTGTAAGGCCACATGGCTTTTTCCTTGTTCATTTGTATCAACATTTTTTAATTTCTAATTTTGAAATCATTTCATGCTTACAAAAAATTTGCAGGTAAGCATAAAGAATTGCCGCACAACCTTCATTCACCCTGCTTCCTTATTTTTTAACATTTTATCACATTGCCTTATCATTCTCTTTGTGTTTCTTTCTGAACCATCTAAGATCAGTTTGCAGACATCTTGTACTATTATCTATTAATAACTCAGTGTGTAGTTCCTCAAAATAAGGACTCTTTTCTATATAGCCACAGCACAAACACCAAAATTAGGAAATGAACAATGATAAAATTCTACTATCTAATCCACAGACCCAATTCAGATTTCACTGCTTATCTTTTATTAAAATTCTTCATAGTTCAGGATTTGTTGCATTTAGTTGTAATTTATCTTTCATTTTCTGAAAACCAAAACAATTCCTCAGTCTCTTTTTGTCTTTCATGACCTTGTCATTTTTTAAGTACATGCTAACTACTTTGTAGCATGAACCTCAACTTGAGTGTGTCTGATGTTTCCTAATGATTAGATTCAGTTTGTGCATTTTTGTAAGTATACCACAAAAGTGATATGTTTTTGGTTCATCATACTAATTAGCAAACAGTATCAATTTGTCCCATCACTGGTTGAAGTTAAGAGGGTGTGTAACAGGTACTTAGTAATTAATAAGTAATTATGAAGTACTTTGTGGATTATCTTTGAGAACAAGTATCCCGTTCTTCATTAAACTTTTACCTACTAGTTTTATCATCCATTGATGACTCTTGCTTGAATATATTTATACTGTGATAGTTTCTAAATGATTTTCTACTTTCATCATCCCCTTTTCATTTATTAGTTGATGTTTGTTAGGTAAAGCATTTTAATATCCCCCACTTAATTTATTCATGTTTTAAAAATATGTTTTAGTACAAAATATTGGATTTATATTTTATTCAATAAGTTATAATCCACGATTATCATTATTTTGCTTCTTAAAACTCATGTCTGTCCTTTTGAGATGTCCTTATCATTCTTTGAACACATTATTACTTTATGAACACAAAAAGATGTTCCAGGTCATCTTGTACTCTCCCTGCCCCAGCACTGGAATGAGTAATTTCTCCAAAGCTCTCTGGTTCCCTTTAATGGAAAATAGTAGTTTAATGGAGAATGGTAGCACTCAAGATCTGAGTGCTAGGTATGCTCATTGTTACTGAGGTACCATTTCTTGTTTCTGGTACCCTCAGTGAACTGAGCTAGGAAATAAATTTGGTATACACAACTCACACATATAAGTAACCAAATTCATCTTGATTTTCAGTCCAACACTAGAGAATTACAATTATTCTAGTCTTCTTCCTCTCTTTCATCTTTACAACTCTCAACAATATTGAGAAACCTGGTTCCTATTAACCTCAAATATTCATTTATGTACTCACTATCCTATGTGAAAAAAAATCTCCCAACCATGCAGCTATCTCTTCATTCTTAATCCCAACATCCTGACCATGAGGGCTGCCCCTTTGGCCCAACCTGGCAAGCACTCTGTCATGTTATTAGTTGAGTCCCCAGCCCCATGAGTGAGCAAGTCAAGTACCTAGCTGAACTTACCAAGGGAAAGTGAAAGCAGACCCTTCATATTGTTGACTCGCTGGACTTAGTGTTTTACTCTTCCCTGTCTTCACCTTAGTTTATTTCTTCTTGTCATCTTATCTTGAAAATTCAGCTCAAATGTCAAGTTGGTCAGAGAAACCTTCCCTGACCAGGTCAAATGTTCCTATCATATGCTCAGTTAGAAGATATTTGGTCCACTACAAAACATCTATTTATACATTTGATCCAACACCAAAGGTCCTTGATATTTGATTATGTCAAAAACATCCATAGAGACATTTGATCCAATGCAAACAGGTCCTTGATATTTGGTCTTGTCAAAAACACCCACTAAGATATATTGCATATGGTCCATACCATAAGGTCCTTGATTTTTAGTCCTGTCAAAAACATCCACACTTAAAAAAGTCCCTGAGTTGAAATAGCTTGAAATACTTGACTTGTTATTTACAGTGCATGATATAGTGTTGGATTACACTATACCATTGATTTATGCACTGGCAATGAAAAGGTGGGAAATTATAGATATATATATGATAAAATAACTTACCCTTGTATAGGAAAGAAATCTCATCATTAACCTTTCATTGTGCTTGATGAGTTCCAAGATTGACAATATTAATGCAATTTGACCGCTCCTACTGAATGTATAAGTAAAAGGATGCTTGTTTCACTTTTCACAAGCTTTGTAGTAAAAAATATCTTCTTTAGGTCTCAAGCATATGATAATGGAAAGTAACACCCTTAAGAGTGCATACATATTGTTTAGACTTCCTGTTGTATCTTTAGAAGATGTAATTTAATGTACTAAAGTATACTGTGAAGAAAGTAGAAAAAAATTTAGATGATATGTTGGCTATACTTAGAGAGTGTATATCTGTAGAAGGTATGACAGAGACAGAAGAAAACCAGAAACTCCAACATTTTCACCAGAAAGTTGGAATGTTTATACATCAGTACTGAATGGCAATCGCAAGATAAATAATTCAGTGGAAAGTTAGCAAGTCAAACTTCGAAAGCTGATTGTATGTATTGTCCTCAATTTGGAAATTTATTAAAGTGTTAAATGACAAACAGCACAGGGACCTCCCTGATGGCACAGGGGTTAAAGTCTCAGTGCTATCATGTTATTCCAAGTCACTGAGTTTGATTCCCAGCCAGGGAACTAACCCACATATGGTGCAGCAGAACTCATCTGTCTCACCCGCTGTTCCCCTTAGCAGTATATTTCAGTAGATCTACCTGTTCTGCTCCCTACTCTTGTGTCTGGTGAATCCTCTCACCCCCTTCACCTCTGGTCTACATCCCAATTCTTGTATGCATAAATAAATTAAAAATTTTTTAAAAGTACATATCTAATATTTTTTAAAAAGATAAACAGCAAAGTAATAAATTATCATCCAAATTCTTCACAATGATACGGACAATAATGAATTACAATAGGAATAACATAACTAAAACTTTAATGAGGTTAAATGTTTTTATTTAATGAATCGGATGTTTTTGATAGAGCCACATTTCAAGGACATTTTTGTATGGAGCAAATAATTCAATGGATATTTTAGAACAACCCAACTATCTTGAAAGAATATGCTCTTCTTAGCTCTTACAGCTTGTAAGTATTTGTGGACTAATTTGATTACTATCTGTCTCTACATACTAAAGGGACATGTTTTCCTCATCAGTTTATATACCCAGTGTCTAGAATAGTGCCTGGCACTTAAATATTTATTAGAAGGATGAATGAAAACTTGTCTATTCTTTTCACACATTCTGCCATTAATATCTCAGCTTGTACTTTCAGGTATTTTTAAGTGTGTATTTATCACTATTTTTATTAAGTGTGGAGGCACACGACTTTTGCCCAGGTGAAGCCCAAAACAAATGACCTAGGGTATACTACATGAGCTAGGACTCCAGCAAGGATGATAACAGAGAAATTTCTCTAGACTACAATCCCTGCCACCCATTCTATGGGATCTGTTCTGATACCATGAAATACACTGATACTGAATAAACTGCCAAATCTCAGATCTAGGGCCCCAGAAATGTGGACTAACAGTGGTGCTAAGAACATGAACTAGGTCACCCCAGTGTGGTCATGACAGCAGCTCACCTCTCTGTGTCATTGCCCACCCCACTGACACAACTGCTAATATCAGTCTAAGAACCTACAAGAGTCAGCTAGAACCAGACAAATAAAATGAAGCCATAGTGCCACCTGCCAGAATGATAAAAATTAAGTGACTCTAAATTGCTGACCCAGATTTTTTTTAAATACCAAAGGAATTAAAGAAGCAAAATGAGCAGACAGAAAAATATAACACATGGTAATAACATGAGACCTCAAGCAACATGATATCATAAGGGAAGATACTATACAGAAATCAAACTCAAATACATGGTATTTGTGAATTCAAAATAACTATGATTTTTTAAAAAACCCTCAGAAATACAAGAAAACATAATGAGTAAACTCAAGGAAAAGATTAATAAGCAGAAAGGGGAAAATGAAGCTTTAAATAAGATACTAACAATTTTAGGATGAGAATAACTCAATAAACAATATCAAGAATACTAAAAAAAGCTAAAAAAAGAGAATGGGCATAATAGAGGAATGAATCAATGAGCTCAAAGATGAAAACCTAGAAATGGCCAAGGTGGAAGAAGAGAGAGAACTAAAAAAATGAAGAAACACTAAGAGAACCAGTCAACTCCATTAGAGAAGGGGAAGAAAGAGTGAGAGAATGGAAGAGAACTTATTCAAATAAATAATACCTGAAAACTTCCCAACCCTGTAGAAGAGCTAAATATATAAGTCCATGAAGCTTACCAAACACCTCATTATCAAAATGCAAACAGACCTGTACCAAGACACTATCTTGCACTATCAACAGTCCAAGACAATATCAAAGGTGCCTGGGGGAAAAGCAGATAAATTATAAAGGTAGTCCAATAAGACTTCAGCAGAAACTCTACAGGCCAGGAAAAAAGTGGAATCACATATTCAAAATACTCAAAGAGAAAAAATGCCAACCAATAATATTTCCTGCACAACTCTAAAATTTAAAAGAAATACTGACTTATACAAATTGAAGGAATTCACTACCACTAGATATTCCTTATAAGAAATGTTTAAAAGAGTGCTATCTAGACTGAAAAAAATAGTTTACAAAAAAAAATTGACCACAACAATAAAAAGAGTCAGAAAACAAAAGAAAAATGGCAATAATAATCCCTCACATATCAACGATCACCCTAGATGTAAGTAGACTGCACTTACCAATCAAAAGGCACAGAATAATTGGATGAATTAAAGAGCAAAACTCACCTATATGCTGCTTAAAAAGGACTCATTTAAGCTATAAAGAAAAACATACACAAACTGATGGCATAGAAAATGATATGCCGGGCCTCCCTGGTGGCGCAGTGGGTTAAGCAACGCACTATGAAGCAAACCATAGTCACTGAAGCACAAGTTCGATCCCTGCCGCCGGCCAGGGAGGGGACCCACATGGCGCAGCAGACCTCTCCTGCTGTGCCCGCTGCTCCCCTCAGCAGTGTACTTCT
>JAGFMF010012065.1:131824-143012 GCA_019455555.1 Galemys pyrenaicus | reverse complement strand
CCTCTCCTGCTGTGCCCGCTGCTCCCCTCAGCAGTGTACTTCTGTTGATCTGCCTGTTCTGCTCCCTGCTCTCTGTGGTGAATTCTCTCACCCCCCCCCACACCTCTGGCCTGTACCCCAGTGCTTGTATGCATAAATAAATAAATCTTAAAAAAAAAAAGAAAGAAAATGACATGCCAAGCCAGCAGAAAAATTTAAAAGGCAGGAAATACTATATCAGAGAAAATAGACTTCCAGCCAAAATAAAGATAAAAAGAGACAAGAACAGGCATATAATGATAAAGGGAATCAATGTAAGAGTAAGACATAATATTTATTAATATAAATAAAACAAGCATAGCACCAGAATATATAAAGCAATTATTAACAGGGATAAAGGGATATATTAACAACAACACAATAAAAGTAGGGGGCGTTAACACCCCCTTTACAGTAAAGGAAATATTCACACAGAAATCAACAAAAGTTGCTTTAAATAAAAGATTAGCCAGGTTTAATAGATGTTTACAGAACATTCCACACTAAAACAGCATAATATGCATTCTTTTAACCTACTTTTATGATAAGGGGACAGTAAACCAGGAAGATAAAGCACTCATCAACATATACTCACCAAATGAAGAAGCACCAAAATATATCAGACAGTTACTATCATCTCTGAAAATAGACATTAAAAAATACATTTGTAGTAGGAGACTTTCACGCCTCACTCTCTCCAACAGACAGATCAATAATATGAAAAATAAAGAGGACAGTATAGCCCTAAATATAGAACTAGAACTCATGGGCTTAACAGACATCTGTAAGACACTGCACCACCCCCAAAATCCAAATACATATTTTTCCAAGTGCACAGATCATTCTCCATTATTGACCACATACTGGGCCACAAGACAAACATCAACAGATACACAAAGGTTGAAATTATACCAACTATCTTGTCTGAAAATAAAGGCATCAAACTAGAAATAAACCACACAAAGAAAGCAAGGAATTAATTCTCCCATTTAGTGGGATTGAATCCCACACTACTGCAAGACCATTGGATTAATGAGGAGATCAAAGAACAAATTTAAAAATATCTTGAGATGAATGACAATGAGGACAAATATTTCCAGAATGTATGGGACACAACAAAAGCAGTACTAAAAGAACAGTATAAAGATATGCAGGCCCACATCAAGAAACAAGAAAGAACCCAAAGAAAAGAACTTACTCTCCCATCTCAAAGAACAGAAAATAGAACAACAAAAATACCCAAAAGCTAGTAGAAGAAAGGAAATAATAAAAATTCGAGGGCCTCCCTGGTGGCGCAGTGGGTTGGGCAGCGCACTGTGAGGCAAACCACAGCCACTGCAGCACGGGTTCGATCCCTGCTGCCGGCTGGGGAGGGACCCACATGGTGCAGCAGACCTCTCCTGCTGTGCCCACTGCTCCCCTCAGCAGTGTGTTTCAGTCAGTCTGCCTGTTCTGCTCCCCGCTCTCTATGGTGAATCCTCTCACCCACACACACACACCTCTGGCTTGTATGCATAAATAAATGAATAAATCTTTTTTAAAAATAAATAAAAAATAAAAATTCAAGGAGAAATAAATGAAATAGAAATTTTTAAAAATCCAAAAGATCAATGAAACCAAAAGCTGGTTCTTTGAAAAAATGAACAGAATAATCAGACCGCTAGCCAGGTTCATAAAGAAAAAACAGGAGAAAACCCAAATAAATAGTATCATAAATGAAAGAGGAGAAATTACAAACAGACAACAGCAGAAATCCAAAGAATAATCAGAGATTACTGTGAACATTTATATGCAAACAAGTTCAGCAATCCAGAAGAATTGGACAAATTCCTAGAACTATACAATCATCTAAAGCTGGATAAAAAAGAAATAGAAAACCTAAACAAACCAATTACAAGCAATGATATTGAAACTGTAATCAAAACCCACCCCCAAAACAAAATCACAGGAAAAGACAGTTTCACATATAATTTCTACCAAAAGTTCAAAGATGAATTGGTGCTTATCCTACAAAAACTCTTCCAAAAAATTGAGAAAGAATACTACCAGATATGTTTTATGAAGCCAAGATTACACTAATACCAAAACCAAACAAAGATAAACACACACACACAGAAAACTACATACCAATCTCCCTAACACAGATGCTAAAATCCTAGGAAACCAAATTCAACAATGCATCAAAAGGACAATACACCATGACCAAATATTGTATCCAGGGGTACAAGGATAGTTCAACATCTGAAAATCAACTAATGTAACTCAACACATCAACAAAAAAGAAAAATAAAAACCATATGGTCATATCAATAGCTGCTGAGAAATCTTTTGACAAAGTTCAACTTCCATTTATGATGAAGACCCTTGAAATTCTTGGAATAGAAGGAACATACCTTAACATAATAAAAGCCATATATGACAAACCCACAGTCGATATCCTTCTCAATGGTGAAAAGCTAAAAACCTTCCCTTAAAGATCTGAATAAGACAAGGATGTCCACTCTCACCACTGCTTTTCAACATAATACTGGAAGCAATAGACAAGAGAAAGACATACAAGGAATCCAAATAGGTAAGGAAGAGTGAAACTACCACTATTTGCAGACTATATGATAACATACATACAGAACCCTAAAACCTCCTCAGAAAAACAATAAACCAGTTTAGTAAAGTAGCAGGATACAAAATCAACGCACAAAAATCCTATATGTAAATAGTCACTCTGAAGAAGAAGAAATCAAAAAACCATTTATAATTGTGCAAAAAACAAAACAAAACTGGAAATAAACCTAACAAAGGAGCCAAAAGACCTATACAAATAAAATTATAAAACATTGTTAAAAGAAATAGAAGACACAAAGAAATAGAAAGACATTCCCTTCTCAGGGATTGGAAGAATTAACATTAAAATGATCATCCTACAGAAAGTAATTTACAGATTCCAATAAACAAAATTCCAATAAAAATCTCAATGGCATTCTTCAAAAAAATAGAATAAATATTACTATGTTTCATATGGAATTACAAGAAACCTCAAACAGCCAAAGCTCTCCTGACTAAAAAGTTGGAGAAAAAGAATATGCCCAGACTTCAAACTATGTTGGAAAGACATAATGATCAAAACAGTATGGTACTGAACAAAAACAGACATACAGAACAATGGAATTGACTCGGAAACCCAGACATAAAGTCACACATATATGGACAAATAATCTATGACAAAGGAACAAAGACTATGCAATGGAACAAGGATAGTCTGTTCAATAAATGGTGCTGGGAAAACTGGACCATAACATGCAAAAGAATGAAACTAGACTACTACCTCACACCATATACAAAAACCAACTCAAAATGCATAAAAGACTTGAACATAAGACCTCAAACTACGGGCCTCCATAGTGGAACAAGAAGTTAAGTTGCAGCACTATGAAGCTATCCACAGCCACTGCAGCATGAATTCAATCCCTAGCTGGCCAGGGAGGTGACCCACATGGAGCAGCAGACTTCTCCTGTCTTGCCCGCTGCTCCTCTCAGCAGTGTATTTCAATAACTCCACCTGTTCTGCTCCCCACTCTGTCACTGGTGAATCCTCTCTCTCTCACACACACATGCACTCTGGCCAGTACCCCAGTTCTTAGTGTGCATAAATAAATAAACCTCAAACCATAAAATATATAGAAGAAAACATAGGCAAAACACTCTATGACATACATTTCAGAAACATCTTCAAAGACTCATCCTTCAAAGCAAAGAAAGTGAAGGAAAAGATAAACAGCTGGGTCTACATTAAACTAAAAAGCTTCTGTGCAGCAAAAGAGACATTAAGCAAAACAAAAACACTCTACCGATTGGAAGAAAATTTTTGCACTCCATACAAATGATAAGGGACTGATCACAAAGATCTACAAAGAACTCACGTGACTTGACAAAAACAAAGCAAAGAATCCAGTCAAAAAATGAACAGAAGGCTAAAAAGATACTTTTCCAAAAAGGAAATGCAAATGGCCAACAGTTAATGAAAAAATGTTCAACATTCCTTATAATCAGGGATATGCAAGTCAAAACCACAATGACATACAACTTCACATTAGTGAGAATGGCACATATTAAAAAAAACTGGCCAAAAATAATGCAAGGATGTGGAGAAAAAGGAACTGCTGGTGGGAATGCAAACTGGTCCAACCACTATGGAAAGCTGTGTGGAGGACCCTCAAACTACTAAAAATGGAGCGTCCATATGACCCAGCAATTCCACTCCTAAGAATCTACCCAAAAGACACAAAGGCATTAATTTGAAAGAAAAGCTGCATGCTTATATTTATTGCATTACTATTTACAATCATTAAGATATGGAAACAACCTAAATGCCCAAAAACAGATGACTGAATCAAGAACATGTGGTATACATACACAATGGAATAGTATTCAGCAATTGGAAAAGATAAACTCATGCCATTCACAGAAACATGGATGGAGCTAGAAGGGATTATGCTCAGTGAAATAAATCAGAAGGAAAAAGAAAAATACCAGATAGTTTCAATTATATGAAGAATATAAGGGAACCAAATAAGGGGTAAGGAAAAAAATTAAAACTAGCAGGCAAAAAAGGACAAATTAGAGACATTCAGCAGGGGAGAGGGAGGGAGAGGGATCAGAACAGGAGAGGGAAGAGCACAAGAAACTATTGTAAAGGTTCACAGGTGACTTGATGGTGGGAATTTTGTGGGGACTACACCTGAGAGGAGAAAGCAAACTGTATAAAAATAAACAATCATGTAAATATATATATATATATAAAGAAAACATAGGCAAAAGTATTTGTGACATAAGTTTCAGTGATGCCTTTGTGATATCATCTCTAACAACAATGAAAAAAAAAGAAAATATAAACAATTGGGACTACATCAAACTGAAAAACTTCTGTACAGCCAAAGAAACCATAAATAAAGTGAAAAGACACCTACTGAATGGAAGAAAATATTTGCACTCCGTATATCTGACAAAGGACTGATATCAAAGACTTACAAAGAACTCGTACAACTCAACAAAAACAAAACAAATAAACCAATCAAAATATGGGCAGGAGAACTAAACAGGCACTTGTCCAAAGAAGAAACACAGATGGCCAATAGGCACATGAAAATAAATGTTTGTCCTCACTTATCGTTAGGGAAATGCAAGTGAAAACCACAGTAGAGCTATCACTTCACTCCTGTGAGAACAGTGTCGGACTGTGGGCACTTTGGTGGTGGGAAAACTATGGTGATCACACCTGAAGGGAGAAATCCTGTATTGTGAAAACATAAACAAGGATTAAAAACAAAAAAGAACGATTCATATCTAAAAGACCAGAAACGACAATTTTTTTTCTTGGTGATCTGCACGTGTTTTATTCAGTTAGGCTCTCATCTCATATTTTTTCACAGTACATGTTTACATTTAGACATCAATCTTCTTTTTTTAAATTAAGTGCTATTGTTTTGCACACTTGTTAGTTTTTTGACTGTACAGGATTTCTCCCCTCAGATGTGGTCACTGTAGCACTCCCCCCACCAAAGCACCCATAGTCCTTCACTATAGTCACCTGTGCTCTCCCTCCACTACTCTCCCCACTCCCTTCTCTCTCCCTCCCTTTCCCTCCTGGATGTCTCAAATCTAAGATCAGCTTTCAAGGGTTGCTTTTGAAGTTTGTCTTTCACCCTTTGTTCTATTTCTCTACATTCCATGTATAAGTGAAACCATCCAATATTTATCTTTTGCCTTCTGGCTTATTTCACTAAGCATAAATCCCTTCCAGCTCCATCCATACTGCAGCAAATGACATGCGTTTATCTTTTTTGATTGCTTAGTAGTATTCCATTGTGTTTGTGTGTACCACATCTTAATTCACTCATCTGTTTTGGGGCAGTTAGGTTGTTTCCATATCTTGGTTATTGAAAATAGTGCTGCAGTAAACATAAGAGTGCAGGAAGAACAAGTGTTGGCAATAATGTGGAGGAAAATGAACCCTCTTACAGTGTTGGTGGAAATGTAGATTGGTTCAGCCTCTAAGGAAAACAGCATGGAGGTTCCTAAACAGGTAAAACAAAAAAGTGTATGTTCCATATGACTCATCAAGTCCACTCTGATGTGTCTGCCCCAAGAATACAAAAACACTCATTTGAATAGAAACTCTTCACTTTCAGCACTATTTACCATACCTAAGACATGGAAACAACTTAAATGCCCAAAAATTGAGCAATGGGTCAATAAGATAGTGTATTTATACACAATGGAATACTATTCAGCCATCAAAAAAATTGTAAACTCATGACATTTGTGCGAATATGGATGGCGCTAGAAGGGATTATACTAAGCAAAATCAGTCAGAAGAAGAAAGACAAATACTGGGTGGTGGCAATTGTAAGTGAAATATGGAGAAATAGGACAAAGTGTCAGATAAAATGAAACTTAAAAACTAACCCCTGAAAGGTGATTATAAAACTGAGAATCCAGAAAGGGAGAAGGAGAAGGGCAAAAGAAAGTGGGGAGGCAGCATAATGGACTATAGTGGGGGACTATGGGTGCTTTGGTGGATGGCGCACTTAGGTAATAACACATGAAGGGGGTACCATCTACTCTCAAAATACAAACAACATTGTAAACCAATGTAACGTCAATTAAAAAAAAACCAATTTTTTAAAGATAAAAATTTCATTCACTATTTAAATGTTGAGTTCACTAAAATGGAGTGGATATGGAAGAGAAACCTACATGATCATTCCTTCCTAACATTGTGGATATTATTTTCACCAGGGGGATTTAGGATATAATATCCTAAAGATTATCTTAGCTAATAAAAAATAAATTAAATAAAAATACTTGTAAACATGATCCCAGAGAAAGTTGCTGGGACTCTAGAATGGAAGCTCACCAGAAAACAAGCCACCGTCATATTGACCACATTTACTACAGGCTCAGACCTAGTCAAATTGCTCCTCTAAATTGGCACCCAAAGACTGGTACATCATTTCTCTTACCGAGTGACAGATATTGTGCTCAGTGCTCAGGGTAGGAAGATAAATAAGGTATCTCAGCTGTCAAAAAGGAGTTGAGAGAAAGGTATAAAGTGATAAGGGCAATAAAATGTTCCAAAGGTGGCAAAATGAGAGGCTGCACCAGGGTGATGCTTCAGAGCACACAACTCTTGCAGCCCAACAGCCTGGGTCAGCTCAGTGTTGCTGTGTTGTAACCTCTTTTTGCCTCAGTTTAGGGCTGTTTTGGGCAATAAGTGAATGAAAAAGCATAAAGCACTTAGTACAATGCCTGTCACAGAGTAAGCAGGAGGCAAATGTTAGGTATTGAAATCATGATAAAAGTTCTTTCAGGGTCTAATAAAACAAAGAGGAAGGAACAGTCCATTTGACCTGTGGAGTGGGAGGAAATAAGAGGAAATGCTTCAGGAACAGCAGTATAAGCGGGGAATTCCCGAATAGAGTTTGTAAATATTAAGGGGAATCTTCCAGGTAAGCAAAATGGGGTCGCAGTGAGGGCATTAACGGGCAGGAAAAGCAGTGTGAGTAACACATGAGGCTATGGTTCAGGTGACTGACTCATGGCTGGAGCTGGGAGGAGGGGTCACAGCAGAGATGAGGCAGGAGAGAAAGTCAAGGCCTAATGGTGGAAGGGCCATGCTAAGGAGCTTGGACTCTTTTCTGCATAGCCAGGCCCCATGTGAGGAGGGAGCAGGTTAAATGGCCAATTCTATCACCTGTGGAATTCTGTACTTGTGGGGACACGACGGCAGCCAGAGCATCTTTGCACACATGCTCTTCACTGTGAGCAGGCCGGTCTAAATCCTCCTCAGAGTGCCAAAACTGCAATCTTCTGAAGTACACGAAATACTTCTGGGTAGCATGCCAGTGGCAGAGGGGCTGAGCCACTCAGGCGGTTCATTCAGATTGTCATGAATGCCAACAGGTGTCCTGCTGTCACAGTGGGCGTGGCCTCCAAGTTATTGGGCTTCATCATGCACCTCTACTCTCCAGCAAGGCAAGCTAGCAACACCCTGCTCATCGGGGAGGCACTGAGTTAGCCTGGTACTCCTGGGATATGCAAGAAAGAGCTTTTGAGGAAGTGGTAAGTGTCCCAGAGTCTCTAAGGAACATACTGAATGGGTAAAAGGACTATGGTGGTGGGAGAACTACGGGGACTACACCTGAGGAGAGAAATCCAATACTGTCCAAAAATGAACAATGATGTAAGAAAATAAATTTTTTGAAAAAAAATACTTATGGAATGGAGGCTGTGAAATCCTTTGTGGGAACAGGGATGAAGGACAACCAGGAACACTGAGATTGAATAGATACTGCCTGGCCCAAGAAGGGCATGTCGGGTATCCAGGTACTAAGCCTAGCACTTTGAGCTCCTGTGGTTTCCACAAGGGCTTAAGGAAGCCAGCCAGTAGCAACCTGGAAAGGGCACCCTGTGGAAAGGGTACCATTGACCTTCTGGCTTGAGCCCAGTAGCCCCTTTTGGGTTCATCTTTTTGTGTTTGACCTTGACCCCCTAGGTCACTTCCCCTTTCAGCCCTTCCCGGTCCTGCAGTTCAGCTCCCACTCACCCTGCATCTCTATTTCTCTTCGGCCATGTGCACCATTCACATGTGTTTAGTCATTTTTCTTGCATTTGCTCACTACTAGAAGTACTTTCACCTTTACAGTCAGCCATGTCTCAAAATAAGTATTTTCTATAGTCATGACTGACATCCTAAGAATGCTGTAATTTGAGGTGTGAGACATGAAGAAACACGTGTGATTATCTTTGCTGTGGGCAGTAGAATGAGGGAAGGGATCTATGTTCAAGCCCGAGGAGATGGGCTGTGGCCACCAGGTCACAGCAGAGCTCAGGGTCGGGAGGTGTCTACCTTTAGGGCTTCCAGGTTTCCAGGCCTTTTCCTGTACTAGGGCTGAATTCTAGATGGCAGCACATCTTGGTCCCCACAGCTCTCTATTCCCTTTGCACATAGGAGCTGAACTCCCTTAACCCTCACTGAGCTCCTTGGGGACTGCTGCTGCCAGGCAGCCTTTCGGCAAGTGAGATGATGTGTGAAAGGAAGCACCCTAGAAATCATGAGGCGCCACAAACAAGTGAGGTTCAGCATCCTTCCTGTGGCACAGCCCACACATGTCAGGACTGCTTATTCATTTGTCTTCTTCATTCTTGACCTTAACTCTGGCAGTACTTCCTCAAACTTCTCCACAAGTTGCGGTGACAATGGCCATGTCATAAATACCTGCTGTCAGCATGCCTCTCCTCTTCGGGGCCTGCTTGGATGCCTGCTACCCTGCCCTGTAAATGGGCCCATCTCACCCTCATTTGCCCTGAGCTCTCAGTGCTCTCTGGAGACATTGGTAGCCAGTAGGTCAGCTTTCCTCTTCCCCTTTTTATGACTCAGCTCTCTCCTAACTCGGTCGGTCCCTGCTTTCTTTAACAATTGTCTTCATTGTAGCAGGCATCTACCACCTTGTGTACTCTTTGGGAAAATGTCAGCGTTTCCCCACCAAGGATGTGGACACCACCGCACCTGGCTGGTGCTATGTGAGGGTGTTTGGGGACTGGGGGCTTCAGGGTAGACTGAACACATAGCTTTCAGAAAGAACCAGTTTTGACTGCAGGGATCTCTAGAGCTTGGTGAGGAAGACCTTGGTGAGCTGACTATCACCAAGTAGTTTGGGACATTTGTCACACTGCTGCACCCCCACGATCCCTCATCAATGGTAGTCCAAGAAGAACACTGAGCCACAATTCATTGCAACTATCATTTATTAAAAAATATATGTCTCCTTGGAAGGAACACTGGTAAACCAACTAGTGTCATGCTTACTCTGAATCTTTGCTTTTCTTCCCTGGGATAGGGTTGAGTGTCAGTCAGACTAAATCACTTAGTTATCGTCAGAGACATCAACACCCCCTGCTCACCCCCTCCTAACCAGGGTCATCATCGGCCATCACTGTATCCCTCTCTTTGCCTTCAACCCAGTGTACTGTCCAGGTAAAGCTGCTGCCCTTTCATTACTGTCGTTCTGGGCCCCACACTCCAGTTAGCCTCCTTATGCTGGTAGGAGATCTGTTAACACATCACCCCAATATGGCTGGTAGTGTCCACAGAGACCTCAGCATGGCATCATTTGCACTGGCCATCACATGGTGGGCTGGGAAACACTGCACCCAAAGCTTGGGCCAAGCCTCTCCATGTTCTCCTCTCCTAGGTCATGCCTCCAGCATGGCGGTGAGGGAGGCACAGTGGCTTCAAAGGAGCATGGTAGGGTGGGGGTGGGGGTGGCCTGAGCCACACCTGCCGCCTGCACCTGTGGTTGGAGAAAAACTCCACTAACCACAATCACTGCCATCTGATCTGGGGAAAAGCAACAAGGTTTCATCTCTCAACAGTAAGTGAATCTTAGCACTACTGTTCAGATTGACAGCATTCAAGTCGACTTTTTCTCAAAGAAACAGTAAGCTACCAGCTGCTGGTGAGGGGCTGGGGTATGTGAAGCAGCTGTGGAAAAAACTGAAATTGCGTTCCTCAGCATGTGGCTGGCCAAGCCCAGTGCTGCCCCGAATCCAGCACGGAACTGGAAGGCAGGTGAGTCCCTGTCTCTGTCGGCAAAGGGGCCTTGGCTGAGTCCCACATGCCCCTGGCAGATGAGTGGAGATGTACATCACAAGTCCAGAGTGCCAGCTCCTGCCCTAAGCCCTCGCTGGTCCCCATGCTCCTTCTGTTGACTGGACGGCCAAGCCCGGGTTATCTACTCTATCACACACTAGGCTGGGCTCCTTCAGAACATCATGAGCCTTTAGAACACTGTCCAATTGGATTCTACGCATTCACTTAAATAGTAAAAGTAAAATTTGGAATAATGAAAAGGCTGACACAGTAGCACAACATGATTTTGGTTTAACAGCAGCTTAAAAATGAACAAATAGGAAACCTCTCATGCAGACACATCAGGTGGCATAAAACAATAGGCAATTTAAATGGAGCACTGTTAGCCATTCTCTCCATGCAGGACTGACTGCACCTCAAGGGTGGCAGCAGCTTGAGGATCAAGTCTCTGCCCCTCTGCCCCCTCTCCCCCCACCCCCAGGCAAAAGCCCTTTCTCACAGCCTCTGGCTGACCTCGTCCTG
>JAGFMF010012065.1:102707-117291 GCA_019455555.1 Galemys pyrenaicus | reverse complement strand
ACACTGCTGAGGGGAGCAGCGGGCACAGCAGGAGAGGTCTGCTGCACCATGTGGGTCCCCTCCCTGGTCAGCAGCAGGGATCGAACTCACGCTGCTGTGGCTGCGGCCTGCTCCATAGTGCGTTGCTCAACCCACTGCGCCACCAGGGAGGCCCCGCCATGTAACATTTGAACTTGACATTCAGAAGTATAATACCATTCTCAGTTGAGAAGGCAAAAGATGAATTAACAAGAATTTCCTATTCTATCAATCAAAAGTGCAAGTGAGAAAAGAGTTCTGAGGAATACTGAAGCCTCAGAGGCACCTCGTCCCACTTCTGATCAAATCAAGTAAACCTAGGACTGACATTTAACGAGTCTGATTGGGTCTTGTCTATCTACTAGCTAAACATTCCCTATTCCTCCAACAGGATTCCTTTGTCATGATTTTGATTTGTTTTCCAAATCCATGATGATACAGGATTTTCTCTAAATTTCCACCTTGTCTCTTCCTGCTGAAAATTTGTTTGACTACAGACTAATTGCTGGGAAACTGTTTCACAGACTTTGTAGGCCCAGAAATGTATGGGGGCTCATTTAGAGGTCTGTGGACTTTCAGTCCAGGACTCTTAAATCTCAGTAAACTCTTATAAGGTCTCAGTCACAGTCACGTTAAAAAAGAAAAAAGAAGAAAAAAAGGCGACCGACCTCTCCACTTGACTAAACCTAGAAAATACTTTTCTTTCAATATTTATTTTTATTTTAAAAAATATTTACTTATTTATGCATACAAAAACTGGGGCACAGGCCAGAGGTGCAAGGGGGTGAGAGGATTCATCAGAGACAGAGAGGAAAATAGAACAGGCAGACAGGCCAAAATACACTGCTGAGGAGAGCAGTGGGAGAGACAGGAGAGGTCTCCTGTGCCATGTGGGTGACCTCCCTGTCCAGGGATCAAACTTGCACAGCCACTGCAGTGTACAGCTACGTAGTGCTGAGACTTAACGACTTAACCCCTTGCACCACCAGGGCGGTCCTCTTTCGATATTTAAATAATCCCTAAGTTTACTCTGTGTGGGGCCCTGTGTTCAACAGGAAATACAAAAGCAAGATAAAGCCCTGGCCATACGCAATGTGCTATCTGACGAAGTATGTTGCAACAGAAAGATGAAGGCAGGACAACCCTGGGCCTGAAAGCATTCAGAGGGAGCAGAGATTACATCTTGTTTGGAAGAGCTTCAAGCAGGTGTTGACTTTTGAATTAGGCCCCAACAAAGGAAGGTCTGGGATTTCAAAAGTTAGAGACAGGCAGAGATCCTTCAACTAGTGCAGGGCGTGTGGTGTCAGCAGCACTTGTGCGTGTATCTGTAGACCAGTCCAGATGAAGAGTCTGGCACTAACCTAGCACACCTTATGTGACCAACTTCACTGCCTTGGCTTTTTTTCCTTATCATTACTGGGCCACATTTTCATGTGGAAAGTAACCCAATAAAAGACAACAGGCCTGGGGCTCCGTGGTGGCGCAGGGGTTATGTCTCAGCTCTATGAAGTAATCATCAGTCACTGTGGCACAAGTTCGATCTCTGGCCAGGGAGCTGACCCACGTGGCACAGCAGATCTCTCCTGTCTCACTTGTTGCTCCCCTCAGCAGTGTATTTCAGTCAGTTCTCCTGTTGTGCTCCCCACTCTGTCTCTGGTGAATCTTCTCACACTGCTCCCCCCACCCCATACCTCTGGCCTACATCCCAGTTCTTATATTCATAAATAAATAAAAATAAATCTTAAAAAAAGAGACAGGCCTGAGTAGTAAAACCAAAGCACCTTTTATATGACATATGTTTCAGGTACAACCCAAATGACCCAAAACAGAAGAGTATATCAGGAAGATGTGGCATACATACACAATGGAATACCACTCAGTGAGCAAAAAAGATAAACCCATGCCATTTGCAGCAACATGGATGGAGCTGGAAAGAATTATGCTAAGCAATGTAAGTCAGAAGGAAAAAGATAAATATCAGATGGTTTCACTTATAGATGGAATATAGAGAAACTGAACAAAGGATCAGGAAAAAGAAAAAACTGGCAAGCTGACTGTAGATTTGAGGCATCCAGCAGGGGAGTCAGAGGGGCCAAAGCTGAAATAGGGGAGAGAAAAACATAAGGGAAAGGGGGAGATGGATCATGGGTGCTATGGTGGTTGGAGAACTACAGGGACTACACCTGAGGGGTGAAATAAAATACTATACAAAAATTAACAATGATGTATGAAAATTAATTCTTAAAAATGACATGTTTCAGGTTGTAAATTAGACATTATTAACAAGTGCCTACCTAAGATCTTCAAGAAACATGCTAAACTGTGGCCACCCATAAGAACAAACTCTCTAGGAATGGCCTGGAATGCTATGGAAGTAACAAGATTGGCTCCTTGTTACAAAGGCCTCAGGGTAGGCCTGGTACGAGGATGAAGGCATACAGATCCTCATGCCTGCCTGTTTCTATAGGTAGGACAGCGCTAGAGAAAGATAAGGCAAGGCATACATACAGTGCTCCTCTCTTAAACCACACCAAACCACTTGTCCTAGAACCATAGTCCTACCCATGCAAGGCCTAGGTAACACAGAAACCAACCTTTCAAACCTCTGACTAAAAAAAGACAGTGAGCACGAAAAAAGCAGGCAACACATCTTTGTCTCCAGATGCCCAAAGACCACAGTTAAGCACTGTGTCACCTTGGTCCTACCTTGTGTGTGAGCTTATCTGACAAAATGGTATGCTAGGAGACAGGAGGCCTCAGAAACCTTTTATTCTTTCTGGGTCTAGATAAAAAGTATTTCACGGAGGCCTCAAGTTAAGGACTGGTCAGGTCAGAGGGAAATGCTGTCAGCGGAGAACAAAGCTTATGGAAATATTCCCATCCACTACCCAGGATCACAGGAGCAGTCTGCATCAAAGATGAATCTCCAGCCTTGAACATGTTCCTCCTTGGTGATGCACTTTTTGAAGCAAGGGAGAGCCAGAGGCTGGGTTTTCTGCAACTTCTTAAACATCCTTGCTAGGCCAGAAAAACAATGACTTAGCTTAAGAGCAGGGTAAAGATAAAGAGTATGACCCGGGGCAAATGCAGCAGGAGAAACAAAGAGAAAGCTGTGGATTCAGTGTTCCTGGTCACACCAACTGGAAAAAGCAGACACTTCCCAGGGTGTGCAGGGTAGAGTGCCCCAGAAAAGCCTCAGTGCCACAGCTTTTAATACCGCTGCTGCTGGTCTTCCTAAGTAGAAAGCAGTGTCCAGGGTCTTGAAAGATATGTTAAGTGGTGACCCTTCAAGCTGTACCCTGAACAGCTGCCTGCCCTGCACCTCTGGGGGATTTGGCCTAATTTTCCTTTCAGCTAAGACCACACCGCTATCTGGAAAAGCAAGAATACAATCAGCTCAAAGGAAACAGGTGATCAGGCAAAAGTCTGCAGTTTTGAGTTCAAAAGATCCAGAGAAATCACAAGCACATGGCATAGCCAACTCTGGTGTTCTATTGAAGAGGAAGGCAAAGAAAATATCTGGCAACTAACTAGGAAACTGGTCAAGCTGGTTTCACAAAGCAAACAAGACCACTTCAGTACTCCAGCCTCCAAGGCAAGTGGCTGCTTCCGCTGCCCTCACCTTCATCCTCTTAGCCCTCACCCTCCTGGCATGCCCACCTCTCTGCATGAGGTTCCAGTTATCTGCTGCCTAGGAGGTCTGTCCTCTTGCCCCCTCAGCAGCAACTCTGAAACCTAACCCAAGTCCCTCTCTGACACCCTGTGCCCATGGCAAACTTTCTCCTTCCAAATTCAAACTATATGTTTAGCAATGACCTTTCCTTCCATTTTCTATTTTGCTATTGAACTCTTCCATGTTTTTTCAATCTTTCGTATTGTATTGTGAAAGGGGAAGAAGTCCTCTGAGGACCTAGACCATGTCTTATACTTATGCATGCCTGGTGAGGCCAGGCTGGGGTAAGAGGGCACAGGACACCCTCTCAGTTATGCCCCAGTTCCAGTCCCTCTGCACCTTCTCCTAGTGCATTTCCTGCCCATAGCGATTAGTCTATAAGGCAAGGCTTTCTCTGTTTGTCTCTGTTTGTGTCCACACTCCCCCTCCACCTCATCTGTTAAAGCGCTAATCCCTAATGTGATGGGATTTGGAGGCTGGCTTTTGGAAGGTAATTAGTAGGTAATGAGGTCGTGAGGGAGGGCCCTCATTGTGAGATTAGTGCCCTTACAAGAAAAAGAGACAAAAGATTGATCTCTCTCCCTCCTCCTGCCCTTCTCTCCCTCTTCTTGTGGGCACTCAGAAAAGGCCATGAAGACACAGCAAGAAGGCAGTCACTACCCGTCAGGGGGCCCTCCCCAGGGCCAAGATCCACCAGAACCCAGATCTTAGACTTCCCAGCCTCCAGAACTGTGATATTAATGTCTCTTAGGTCATCCAATCTATGGTATTTTGTTATAGCAGCCCAAGCCGAGACAAAGTACCAGATGAAGGGCATATTTTTTGAAAACTGAACAGCCAATTCTTTGCCTGACCAGTATAAAGCATGCCTGAAGAGCCATAAAAACAGTAGTTACAAATCTGTTCTTGATTAGTGAGAGTTAAAATTTTCCATCAGCTTCTTAAGAGCAGTCTAGGAGCCCAAAGTTGAATGCTCAAGTAGATACAAGATGGGTCATCACAAGAGGAACAAGTACAGCTTGCTGCAAGTCAGGCTGCCCTGGCAAATCTTGAAGATGTGAAAGAGAACAGGGAAATGGGCAGCTGTTCTTAGTCTGTCTCAAAGTCTCGGGCCTGAGAAGGTAATTATGAAGTTGCAGTGGTATCCAAGGAACAATCACCCCACATGTGGATGTTTGGGGTTCACCACACCTGTGTATGACAGCATCAATTAAAGGGATCATGAGCACAGGTCCAGGCCTAGTGTTTGGGCTTATAATCTATTAAGAGGCAGCTCCAGAACTGCTGATACAGGAAGCTCTTTCCCCGCTTCTGGTAACCCTGAACACTCACATAACCTGACCGGCATCTTAATCCACTACTGAACTCAATGATGAACAAGCAAAATTGAGCTCCCCCAACACCACCCTGAGCTAAGCATATGCTAGCAGCACAATTAATGTCTGCTTGTTGACAGGAAGGAATATTCTCCAATCTTCTTTGATGACCAAGTCAATATTTCTGACAATATTTCTTGAATCAAGTCTACAGATACCCCAAGCAGGGTACCTTCCTAGACTTGATGAGACTGGAATGGCAGTTGGCCAGCCAGGAGGCCAGGGACTTCCAAAATGCTGCTGTCCTCTGGCTGCAAAGAATGCAAGCAGACTAGCCTGAACAAGCTTGCGAAAGCCATTTTCTACAAATGTATTATGTAAAGTCTCTTGGCACCCTTGGAGGACCAAGTCTTCATTCATTTAATACATAGATAAATAAAATAAGGTATAAGTATAGAACTTAGAGAGCTCTGGAATTCTACCCTGCCCAGTGCCTTTGCCTTCACAGCAAAGTTTTGAGATTTGAGTTAAAGACCTAGCTGCCCTGGCCCTGAGGAAGAGACTAAAGAGGCCAATATCTTTTTTTTTTTTAAATATTTATTTAATTATATTTGACATCATTTGTAGTCCCCAGGGAATTCCCGCCACCATTTCACCTGTGCACCATCACCTCAGTCCCTTGTGCTCTTTCTGCCCTCATCCCGATCTCTTCCCCGCCCCACCCCAACCGCTCAACCCCTCAACCCCCACCCCCCCTTGATCCCTTTGGTTTGTCCTTGTTCTTGTGCTTTTTCTTTGTTCATTTCCTTGAGCTCTCTATTTTTTTTTTTGTAGTGGTTGTTCCTTTACATTCCTCCTAAGAGAGAAGCCATCTGATATTTTTCTCTTGCCTTCTGACTTATTTCACTGAGTATAATTCCTTCTAGCCCCATCCATGTTTCTATAAATGGCCCTAGCTTATCATTTTTGATTGCTAAATAGTATTCCAGTGTGTATATGTACCACATCTTCTTGAGCCAGTCATCTACTTTTGGGCATCTGGGTTGTTTCCAGGTCTTACCGATTATAAATAGTGCTGCAATAAACATGGGTGTACAGGTATTCTTTTGGATTGGTGTTTTTGTGTCCTTTGGGTAGATCCCTAGGAGTGAGTTTTCTGGGTTATATGGTAGCTCTATTTTTAGTAGACTGAGGAACCTCCATCTGGCCTTCCATAGTGGTTGGACTAATTTGCATTCCCATCAGCAGTGTAGTAGAGTTCCTTTCTCTCCACATCTTCTCCAACATTTGTTGTTGTTGGTTTTTTTGATATGTGCCATTCTTACTGGTGTAAGGTGGTATCTCATTGTGGTTTTAATTTGCATTTCCCTGATTATGAAGGATGTTGAGCTTTTTCTCATGTGCCTGTTGGCCATTTGCATCTCCTCTTGGGAGAAGTGTCTTTTAAGTTCTTCTGCCCATTTTTTGATTGGGTTGTTTGCTTTGTTTTTCTTGAGTCTTGTGAGTTCTTTGCATATCTTTGTGATCAGTCCCTCTTCAGTTGTATGGGGTGCAAAGATTTTTTCCCAATCAGTGGGGTGTTTCTTCGTTTTGGCTAATGTTTCTTTTGCTGTACAGAAGCTTTTTCACTTGATGTAGTCCCATCTGTTTATCTTCTCTCTCATGCTTATTGCTTTGGGGGATGCATCTTTAAGGCATTAATGAGATGTATGTCTTCTAGCATTTTACCTATGTTTTCGTCTATATATTTTATGGTTTCAGGTCTTACATTCAAATCTTTGATCCATTTTGAGCTGATTTTTGTACATGGTGTAAGGTAGTGGTCTAGTTTCATTTTCTTGCATGTGGCCAACCAGTTTTGCCAGCACCATTTATTGAATAATGTCCTTGTTCCATTGCATATTCTTCCCTCCTTTGTCAAAGATCAGGTGTCCGAATATGTGTGGTTTTACTTCTGGGCTTTCTATACAGTTCCATTGGTCTGTGTGTCTGTCTTTGTTCCAGTACCAAGGTGTTTAATTACTATTGCTTTGTAGTAAAGTTTGAGGTCTGGGAGTATGATACCTCCAATTCCCTTCTTTTTAGTCAGGAATGTTTTGGCTAATGTGGGGTTTTTGTGTCTCCATATGTATTTTATCAATATTTGTTCTATTTCCTTGAAGAATGTCATTGAGATTTTTTTATTGGAATAGCATTGAATCTGTAAATTGATTTTGGGAGGATGGCCATTTTGATAATGTTGATTCTTCTTATCCATGAGCAAGGGATAAAGAGGCCGGTTTCTTAAGGCTTTTCCAGTTAGCAGGGCAAATTCCCAAAAGAGCCAAGGCCCTGAGCTGGGCAGGAAGAGGGGCTCTGCTCATCTTGCTCATACCATTTAAGAGATGATTCTAGTACAGTCAAAGGTGGGGAAGGACTTTCCATTGTCACTCATAACTTTAAAACCAAGTTTCATCTTTCCCTCTACCCCCTGCTCCTGGCTTCACCAATCTCATATCCCCTGTGGTTTAGTACAGCTTCGGCTCACTCGGGTTTCACCTTCCATACTTTCCATGTAGCTGTAAGCCAGTCTTATTTGCTTCAAAACAGCTTTGCAACCCTATGTACACAAGAGGAAGATGGAGACTCAGGGGAAGGGAAGAGAGGAGCAATGTCAGGAAGGAAAACAACAGGGAAAATAATCAGTGGTGAAATCCTAACTAAAAGGGTTCCTTCGGGCCTCCCTAGTGGCGCAGCAGATTGAGCGCTGCACTGTGAAGTATCTGTGGCATAGCAGCGCTAGTTCAATCCCCAGCCAGGGAGGGGACCCACATGGCACATCAGACCTTTCCTGTCTCCCGCTGTCCCCCCTCAGCAGTGTGTTTCAGTGGATCTGCCTGTTCTGCTCCCCATTCTGTCTCTGGTAGATCCTCTCACCACCTGTCCTGTACCCCAGCTCTTGTATCCATAAATGAATAAATCTTTTTTAAAAAATAAAAGGAAAAAAAAGGGGGTTCCTTCCTTTAGCCACCTGCTGCTCACTATCTTTAGTGTAAATGGGATCGTAAACTGTGGGAGAACAGGAACCACCTCTGTTCCTTCCTAGAATGTACCCACAAAACCATACCCAAACTCTTAGCCCTGTGCTTTACTGCTTTCCAAGTAGTAGGAGCTAAAGCACGTATACTGTTTAGTTGTTCTAAGGCAACAGCAATGTCTATTGTGACACACAAGAGGTCATTCCTGAGTGTTCTGATTGTGTGTGAAAAATTTCCAAACCCATAGGAGAGGAGCACGGGAATCTGTGTTCACTCGCACACTACCAGCAAGCCAGGGAAATGTTGAAAGAACCAAGCTTTACAGTCAGAACAACCAGTTTCAAAATTCCAGTTTTGGAACTTCTTAGCTGTCAGCTAGAATCTCACTTTTCTCATCTGCAATATGAGAACAGTAGTGTCTACTTCATAGCTTCAAAAGGATTTTTAAAGCTATTTAAAGAGAATGACAAAGGTCTTGAGATACAATAAGTATTCCCTAAGTGTCTGTTCCCCTCAATACCAAAGACATTGGGGAACTACCAAAAGTTTCTGAACTGATCATGATGCCCAGATTGTTGCTTCAGGGTCAACCCCCTCTGCAGTCCCCAGGCAAAAGGCTACCTAGTCCTCCCTGTAACAATGCCAGTGACCAAAGATCATATTTACTGTCTCTAGAAGCAGTCCATTCACTTTTGTAGGCATTTTTAATCATTAGCTCTTTCTTCCTTACATTGAGCTGAGCTCTGCCTTGGGTGACAGAACAGCCCTAACCCCTTTCCACATGAGAGTGTGATACAATTAACTTAGATGAGGAAAGTGATGGAGAGGTCCATTTGGAACTTGCTGCTTGTCTGCGGTCCCGGGAGGACTGCCTCATGCACTGTCCAACAAGTAGTTGATCTGTAGGTCTGAACTTCAGTGACAAGATCAGGGATGTCACTTACACAATGACAGGATTTGAAGTGTGAAAATAAGTGACACTGTCACTTATGGGACAGAGCTCATGAAAGGTATTTAGAAATAGTCAGCTAGGAAGGAAGAGAGCCCGTTAAGAGAAAAGGAGGTAATTCGTGTAAACAAATGCAGTGAAGACCAATCGCAGAAAATCAAGGAAGCAGTCATTACATTTGACAACTACGAGGTCACTGCTGATCCCTGACAGGCAGCTGAACTTCTACTTCTCAGGAGCTCCTCAGAGTTGCTTGGAATCAGACCACCATGCTAAAAAGCACACGCACACTTGAAGTAGCAGGAACAAATACACAGAGGACTCCTACATTTCCTAATCTGGATGTTAAGACAACTTTCTCCAAATAAGGCTCCCAGGCTCCTCTATTTTCAGAAAACACTGCCTAGTACACAGTCCCTCCTAGAATTTTATCACAGTAACAAAACCTCTATTTCCCTCTGATCCTGCATTTGTTCCATCTACTAACCACTGATTTTTCACACAATACTTATTAACATCCTGAGGAACTAGGGGCTCCTAGTTTGGGCATACAATTCCCCAAAACTGTGGTGAGAGGAAAAGAAACGGTAACAATTTATAGGGGTACTGGTAGGGAAGGTAGTTCTTCCTTTTTAAGAATGGAAGACACTTGAATATGCTTATATGCTGAAGGAAAGGACTCAGGTGGAGAGTAAAACGTCAAAAATGGGCACAACAGGGATCCCATAAAGGCAGGCTCCAGCAAAGTGGTTAGCTCAGCAAAGAACCTTAGCTCATTGCTTTCACCATAAAACCTTACTTGTGACTAAGTGTAGCAATCACCAAGGTCCACTATTCAAAACCACATTTACTTCTCTCAGAGGATACAGATGTAGTCTAGATAAGGAGATAAGGTTATGGGCAAAGTATGGAAACTGATTCACTAGAAACAGAGCTCAGCTCCACCCCACTTGCAAGTTAAAGGCAACTCCTCATGCCTTGCTGGAACCTGAAAAGGGCGTTCCAGGTCTTCCGGCCCGAGAGTGCCCAGGCAGGGAGAGCTCTAGCTAGCACAGGCTAGGCGGAGAGGGGAAATCTAAAAATAAAGCTCTCCCAAGAAACTGTCTTGCCTAAAGAGCAGCTTCCCACGCACAATGGAGTGCCACATCTGCGGGGGCTGGAAGCACGGAACAGAACAATCATGACCAAGGCATGTAGTAGTGCCCTTTTGTGGAGGGCTATAGCACAGTGTAGGTTCCCCCATCAGTGCCCCAGCATCTGGGCTGTAGATGCAGTGCAAGGGCTTAGTGACACAAATAGGAGACTGCAAATGTCACTAGTGCCTAGTTCAGGCTTCTTGTTACATTCCTCTTTTCACCATGGGAGGTGAGCACAAGCAAATCTGAAGAAAGCGGCTCTCAGCACAGAAGGAGTGGTGCTCAGAGTTCTTCACCTTAGAAAAGAAAAGAACAGTGCAAGCTTCTGCCGGTTGGGTGCCCTTGGCTCCACTCCCTGCAGTAGGGTCAGTGACTACAAACTGAGGAAGAAGAAAATCAAGCACTAGGGGACTTGCAATTAATCTTTACATGGGTTCACTTTCGATATCAGTCATCTCAAACCCCAAGGACAGAGCAGACTTCCAGTTGCCAGGCAGCAGAGAAAGCAGCCTCTCCTCCCCAATCCCCCAACAGGTATAAGAGGCCACTCAACCCAGAGTTTGCTACAACCTCACAGAGGAGCACTAAACACACAAGGGGCCACCTCTGGCTCAGGAGAGTAATCCCGCCACCTCTGAGGATTTTGTATTTGCACCAGACTGTTGGAGCAGTACCAAGAAGCCTAGGAAACTAGGAAAAGGAAACTACCCCTAATTCTATGAGGAGTCCATACTGTTTATTTAGCACTACAAGTCCCCAAGAGGTTTACACTTTGACCTGACAAAGTACCATAATATGCCTCAAGGGTCAGAAGCTCAACCTTGGACACTATCTCTAAATAGCTCTCGGCAATAATACGCTCAATAGTCTGTATCTGTTCTCTCCCCCCACCCTTTCTATGGAATGTACACCATCCTGCCCCAAGTTACAACAGCCCAGTGCAGTGGGGAGTGAGAAAACACACACACACCAAAAAAACCCCACCAGAATGTAGCAACCTGTCAGTTCTTTGGTCTCTTAAAAGACTCTGTACCAGAACACAGTGATAGTCGATATGCTCGAGACAAATCCTGATGTCTATTATGCATATGTGGAAGGGGGGATGCCAAGTTTCACCCTCATATCACAGATTGCAAGCAAAGTACTTTGAACATGGGAGTGCTATTTGAATCCTGAGTAGTAACACTCACCCAACGGCCTTTTCCAATTAGAGCAAGCTGAAATTTTCTCATACTGAGTTATTCATGAGCGAAAAGCAAGAAGCCAGTTCACCAAAAAGAGGCGATGCTGGTCATAAAGTTAAGTACTCAACCTGAGTATACAGTGATAAATGTTGTTTCAACACAGGGAGTACACACAAAGGGCCAGGCTGGCATGGAGTTCCCCCTCCTGCAGTAAAAGGCCTAGTGCACTAAAGTGCGACTTACCTGACATACAAGGACCTCTTCTCACTCGTTCGGAGGGACCCAGACCCAGAGCTCATGCTGCTGTTCATCATTTGTTCTCGCAGGTCATGTATCTTCGACTCAAAGCGACTGTACTCTGTATCAGGGAGACAGGGAAAAGGACAGGAAAGGAATGAACCAAAGAGCCACACGGAGACTGCGTGCCAGTGGCCAAAGAACCAAGAGGACACCTGGCTTCAAAGCAAAGCCAGCCCAGCCAATCTTTGCTTTGATAAGCAAAGTCCCGCCTCCAAGCACAGAAAAACTGGCCTGTCTCCACACCCTAATAAAGGAAAGACTACACCTGAAAAAGGAGTTGACATGGGGACATATCAAATGGGAAAAGCTTCTATCTGCCTTGAGATCTAACTGATCCTTAAAATAACAACTGGAAATAGGTTCCAGTGCAGCCTTATAAATCTTTGGAGCAGGCACCAAGATTCAATGAGAGCAGATGGGAAAGGAGACTTTCCCAAAAAGTAGACTGCAGAGAACAGATGGCCCCGAGACACAGAGTGGAAGGGCTGGAAAGGAAGAGGCCATTATATCATTGTTAGCAAAGAAGATAATTTGTTTGTTTGGTTGGGGGGTGAGGAGTTTGAAACCCAGAACAAAGGTAATAACCAACCAAATCAACCTCAATAGTGAGATCACAAAGTTTACCCAAGTTGTTTTCCTTTTAAGGGTTTCTTTGCTTCCATAACAAACATTAAAACAAGTTCTCACAAACCTGATACCTCTCTCCTCTAAAATCAACATCCTCAGCTTTGTAGTCTATCAACGCTATCACAGCAACCTGTATCTGCCATGAAAGCATGCCCAATTAAAGAAACCCCAACTTAGAAAAAATTAACTAGCCATTTGATTATTATGAAAGGCAATTTACAGGGCTGCTTTGCTGTGACACTCATCTAGAACAATTAAAACGCAACATTCACATTTAACACAGACACAAACACACAACAATTTTCAGGTCTATAATTGCCGCAGAAAATGAGGTTTATATAAGGCATAGGCTGTGGAAATGGCAGCAAATAGACATGTTTCACTAAGACACACTGATTTTAACCCTCTAAAAATCAGTCAAAGTTTATGCTAGGGGTTGAAGGTTAGGGAACTGCTTTAAAAGACCAAACACCTTTCCAGGGAAAAGATTTCCACAAAAGTGTTTTAATCTATTACAAAGGGCTCTCACAAAGCATCAGCTTCTAGTCTGTACAACTCTATAGGCAGAAAACAAAACACCTGTTCCAACACCTGACACTCCCCACCCCCATCCCTCTGCTAAGCAACCTGACCTTCACCTGTATAAAGGGAAATGCTAAAAAGCCTAATGGGGCGGGGATGGAGTTTTAACTCACACATTCATCTTCTCAGTTTATTTCAGTTCATTCTGGTACCAGTGAAGCCAACTGGTAAAATGCATGTGCTCTTTCATTCATCACACACTGGTGTTGTGGTTATTTGTCCTCATTACCTACTCCAGTCCCTGAAATCCTGCAGGAAGCAGTTAAGTTACTGACTTATCTGTTAAAGGTTGGGGGCGGAGGGAAGAGAGACAGCAGCTGGACAATGTCCCTGTTAGAAGGTTACAAGGCAACATATCATTATCATAAAGCAGCCTAATCTAAAGGTGAAGGGTGGTGACCAGTGTGTCACAGAAGCCCCGGGCTGCCAAACCAGCAGCAGCAAGACCATGTACCAGGAGACCTGCTAGACATGGGCTCAGTCTTCCACCTTGGCCTTCCAGTAGGCTCCTTTCAGGTCTGCCTCTGCACACAACAGCTAAGGGGGGAACTGGGTGCGACAAAGACATTTTTAAACAGGCAGCCCTTTCTTCAGAAAATTAAAAGGCACTGACACTGACGCGAGAAAAAAAGACATACCCAGTCTACGCTTACGCCATTTTCCCCCTCTAGCAACTTGTTTACATATCCCCTTCTTTGGAAGTGACTTGCCCGCTGAACTCCAACTTAGCAGCAGGTCATGGCAGTTGCTTAGTAACTACATTTTTTTAAAAATCCTTTAAAAAACAACCACCAAACCACCATTTCCTCAGAGCTCCTAATCCAAAGTTGATAATGCTGGGTCAGAGGGCCCACTTAAAATAGACTACAGAATGAGAACAAAGCCATTGCTTTAAGGAATCCACCTTCTGTTTTCTACATACTACGAAGATCTCAGGTCTATTAAAATGGTTTTTTTTTCCAGTTTTCCCATTCAGACAATCTCCTTCCAGAGTTCCAGCTGCTCATTGGTCTATGATTTTATTTGTAGAGTTATCTAATGTCCATTAAACACAAAGTAGCCTCTTTGTAAATGACTGTTGGGTAAATGAGGAGGAAATTAGAAAACCATGCCCAAGTCAACACTTCTGTTCTCAAACTAATAAACCAAATCATTGGGGCCTCCCGGTGGCGCAAAGGGTTAGTCTCAGCACTATGAAAATATCCGCAATGGCTGTGGCAGGAGTTCGATCCCCAGCCAGGGAGCTGACCCGCATGGTGCAGCAGACCTCTCCTGGCCCACTTACTGGTCCCCTCAGCAGTATTTCAGTTAATCAGCCTTTTCTGCTCCCCACTCTGGTGAATTATCTCACCCCCACAACTCTGGCCTATACCCCAGTTCTTGTATGCATACATAAATAAAAGTTTAAAAAAATAAACCAAATCATTTATTTAACTGGTGACTGCATCACTGAGGGCTTAAAAAGGTAGTTAAGAAATATTCTCATTTATTGATACTTTGGTTCAAGGTTAAGTGTTAGGAGCAATTGTGATTTAAGAAAAAAAAAACTTTGAAATGTTAATAACCCACAGTGGGCATCTGGTTGTATATGTAACAAACAAAAAATATAACCCTAACAAAAAACTGTTTAGAATAGCATTAAAATAGGTAATGCCCCTCATCTTCATAGCAGAAAAGCTTCCTTTAAAAAGAATCTGGGGCCTCCCTGGTGGCGCAGTGGGTTAAGCAACACACTATAAAGGAAACCACCGCAGCCACTGCAGCACAAGTTTGATCCCTGTC
>JAGFMF010012065.1:91116-102281 GCA_019455555.1 Galemys pyrenaicus | reverse complement strand
GCAGCAGACCTCTCCTGCTGTGCCCGCTGCTCCCCTCAGCAGTGTACTTCTGTTGATCTGCCTGTTCTGCTCCCCACTCTCTGTGGTGAATCCTCCCACACACCTCTGGCCTGTACCCCAGTGCTTGTATGCATAAATAAATAAATCTTAAAAAAAAAAAAAAAGAAACAACACTTATTACCAAAATCCCAAGTTGGCCAAGCTGTGGTGTATTCATTTTTTCCCCACTCAGATAAACCCAACCATTTGGGACCTACAAAGAGATCTATAGTGAATGATCAGTCTCCTTCCCTTCACTAAACATACGGAAAGAAAAGAGAGGAAGCTGTCAGTACCCGTAACAGGGGTTCTCACTGGCCACATGAGGTCCCTCTGAAAGATCAGAATTTTGGTCCTCCTCACAGACACATGGACTCTGGATGGTCTGAGTGGCCCCAGGAATTGCATTATGACAGATATCAAGGTGATTCAGTTAACAGGGTGATCCCCAGGAAATGGGGGAGTTTCTAGGTTCCCTGTTCCATTTCAGGACAGTTAGAGCTGAGCAGGGTGGAGGGAGAAGCTGGAGAAGAGACTGGATGGAGGAGGGATGAAAGAAGGATGGAGAGAGTCTGAGGAGGCCTGGAGGAGGTACATGGAGCAGAGAGACATGTGAAGAAGCTGTACTAGCTTCTTGGTCTTGGACTGGTTGAAACAGATGTTGGTGAGAGATCAGATCTGTGGGGAGGTTAAAAATGGCAGCTTTTTCTCTTTATTATTATTTTATTTTTTTGTGTGCAGAACTCGGGTGCAGGCCAGAGGTATGGGTGGTGAGAGGATTCACTATACCTCCGTGGTTAGGGATCGACTCAGTCAGTCATGGTGGGAATGCTGACACTTAAACCCTAGGCAACCATGGAGGCCCGGCAGCTTTTAACTTGATTTTGATTTTGTCCCTTCTGTCCCAGACATGCTGAGC
The DNA here is from genome assembly GCA_019455555.1 of Galemys pyrenaicus. NCBI lineage: Eukaryota > Metazoa > Chordata > Mammalia > Eulipotyphla > Talpidae > Galemys > Galemys pyrenaicus. The sequence continues at coordinate 101,323 of JAGFMF010012065.1, read as the reverse complement.
CCCTTCTGACCCTTTCCTATGGGTCCCCACCAGAAGGTGCCTTAGAGTTGTGGCAGGCTTTCAGGCCTCAGTGGTCTTGCTTTGGGCAAACCCTGTTTGGCTGGGCATTTGCCCACGAGAGGACAGGTAACTTTAGGTGCTTGATTTTGAAACTATATTCATTCATTTCTCATTATTGCACACTAAATTTTATTGAAGTTTCTTTCCATTAAAGGTTTTACGCACTGGGAGTATGTTTTGTCTTGAGGTAGCAGATGGCAGAACCTATTTAGAGCAGGCAGGTTTGGAGATTCTGAGTGCCCCTCTCCCTGTCCTATAACAATTCTCATGCCCAATCTAGTTTTAAACTGTTGGCCTTCACTTACAAAATTGGTTTTTATTTTTGTTTTGTAGGTTCAGTGAAATGATAAGTATCTCCCAGTGTGTTCCAAAAGGAAGGTAGGTCAAGAGGACTGGAAAGCTCTCAAAAGTAAAAGTAATACAACTGCAAACTCCACCTCTCCTTAAGTAGCCAGTAATATTGTTAGTGTGTATACTTCCAGACCTGCTTCCATGTATATGCTGTTTATATATATACACTCACCACTCAGAGATTCAGAAGCATCTACTTTTTTCATTCTTATAATGAAAATCTATCCATGTCACCACATAGAAAATTAACCGCATTCTTTTAAATAGCTGTGTAGTATTCCATATTATATATATGTAACATGGTTGTGCCTAGGAAAAGGGGAGGTTCCACTGATCATGACTTAATTCAGTCATATCCCAAATGAGGTATATTTAAATTGTTTACAATTTTGGGCCTCCCTGGTGGTGCAGTGAGTTAAGCAATGCACTACTTAGCAAACCGCAGCCACCGTAGCACAAGTTTGATCCCTGCCGCCGGCCAGGGAGGGGACCCACAGACGAAGCAGACCTCTCCTGAGTAGCCCGCTGCTACTCTCAGCAGTGTTTCTGTTGATCTGCCTGCTCTGTTCCCCACTCTGTCTCTGGTGAATCCTCTCACCTCCCTGGACTCTGGCCTGTACCCTAGCTCTTATATGCATAAACAAATCTTTAAAAAATAAATTGTTTACCATTTTTAAATATTAGTCAATACTACATTGTATATTTGTATGAGCATTTTCATGGCATAGACTCCTACAAGTGAAAATACAGGGTCAAATCCCACACACATGAAAAAATTTGGCACTACCAAACTGAACTTCAACATTCGGAAACTTTTATGACTGAAAGTGAAGACCAAGTGCTATTCTAAAGCTTTGCACAGCTTTTCTCTTCCTGAAGAATTAGAGGCAGAATTTACCTGTGATGGCAGATCAATCTTTTGTTTTAGGAAGAGCACTTTAGTAAGTCTTTAGGTTACGGAACAGTAAAGCCAAGTTTGCATTCTGGAATGGACAAAGACAAAGAGGAACCAACCCCAAGTGTTCCTTCTATAGCACAATAACAGAAAAGGTGGTGCTCCAGAGGTTAGAGCTACTGTGCAATGGACTGGGCTTGCCCCACCACCTATATGTTGCTCTATCTACCTCTAGACTTGACCACTTTGTCCCCCCTATTTGATGACCTCATGCAAAACCTCCTCTTTTCCAACATACAACAGTGTTTCAAGTTTTGCTGAATTTTTTCTGAATTGCTTCATCCACCAATCTCTTCTAAACTTTCATAATCAGCCTTACTTGATTTTACCTCTTCATGTTCTATTTTCTCTCTTGCCTTGATTTAAGCTACAGTGTGTCACCTCTTCTCTGGACCACTGTTATATTGCCCATATCACTCTTCTGCTCCCAGGTCCCTCAATTATAGTCTAGTTTAGAGTCTTATTTCAAAAGTCTTGCTTAAATTTCAATTTGTGAGCACCCCACCCTGACATAAAGATCAGCAATAACTCAAGAGCAACTAACAAACATTAATATCTCAACTGAACATTCAAGGAGAGCTACAGCATACCCTTCTGTCACCCCCAGCCTACCTGCCTATCATTACACAGATCCTCTTTGAAGCTAGCCTGCCTGCAACCCTGGAACACAACTTGTTCATTCCTATTAGTCACTTCTGGAATTCTCTTCCCTGTCTAATAATGAACATTCTTCATACCTGTCACCACCTTTCTTTCCTTTCCTCATCCCAGAAGTTCTATTCATTTATTCAAATATTTACTGAAATATCTACTGTGTGTCAGGCACTGTGAGAACTGTTGGAGATAAGGTGGCAATCAAAACAGCTCCTGAAAATTATAATCAAGAAACAAACTATTTAATTATAATTTTTAATTACAAGTGGGACAGTTGCTATGAAGACAATGCTGAGAAACTAACAAGATGACCTCACCTACTGGTGGGGGGGCTGGGGGTGAGGGTAGGCTGCTTGAGGGAGGTGTTAACAAAGGTGTCCCTGAGAAAATGACATTTCACGTGAGCCTTTAAGAGGTTAGTTAGGTAGGGGAAGGCAGAGAGGGATGAAGAAAACATTCCAGTGAGGAAGAACAGCATACTTGACTTTACAAATGGTCTGGCTCACAAGAAAGGGGATACTAATAGAAAAATCAGACAGGGGAGCAGGCAGAAGTCTTATAGGCTATGGTACAAGATCTTATAGGCTATAGTAAGGGTTTTTACTTCTATCCTAAGAGTATTAGGAGGAAGTCACTGAACGATTTTAAGTAAATGACAAGATCAGGTGCATGTGAGCATGTGCATGTATCACAGCTACTGTGGGGAGAATAGTGTGAGGCTTCACATGTATATTTAACTTTCTTAAGAGCAGACGAGCAAGCATTCCCCTTTTTTTCCTAGCTCCCACAGCCTGTAGTATAAGTAGCCCTGGTTTTTACGGCATCTAAACCAGCCAGCCTTCTGGTCTCTACTCAAAACAGTGCTGGGGCCCCTTCCTGGTGGCGCAGTAGGTTAAGCAACACACTATGAAGCAAACCGCAGCCAGTGCAGCACAAGTTCAATCCTTGCCCCCGTCTGGGGAGGTAACCCCACATGGCGCAGGCAGACCTCTCCTGCCTTGCCCGCTGCTCCCCTCAGCAGCGTATTTCAGTAGATCTGCCTGTTTTGTTACCCACTCTGGTGGATTCTCTCACAGCCCCACATCTCTGGCCTATACCCCAGTGCTTGTATGCATAAATAAATAAATCTTTAAAAAAAAAAACAGTGCTGGGAAGCTAATTCTTAATTATTTAAGAGAAAAGTTTTGGGTTGAGGGCGATTTCTTCTGCCAAGTAGTCCTAAATTTTGGTCCCTAAAACAGCATAAAACATAATGGGTGGACATCCCTGGTGGTGCAGCGGGTTGAGCACCGGATTGTGAAACATCTGTGGCACAGGATGAGAATTCAATCCCCGGCCAGGGAGGGTACCTGTTACCAGGCTGCAGCCAGCAGGAGTGGTTTCCTGCTCCAATACAAGTTAGTCATGGCAGTAGCTCTTCAGAAACCTTTTATGTAGCAGTGTACTGCCTGGATCATAGAACGGACCAATCAGGTATGAGCTGTGGGTTGATTGATGCTTTGTTGCCAGGACTCTGCCTCTCACCACAAGTCAGTGGTGGCACAGCACTTTTATATAAATTGCCTTTCCTGAATTATGGAACAGATCAACCAGGTGCAGAATTGAAAAATGGACCAATCAGAGGGGGGGCACCCCGAAAGTGAATATAAGCCAGGGTTGGAGAAAGCCTGGAGCACTGATTCACTGATTCAGTGGAATTCATCAGACACTGGAGGAGCAGACAGAGACGAGCACAGATAAACAGCAGCCGGGAGGGAAAAGGGGTCCGGAGATATGGCAGACCCAAGGAAGAGTCCTTGCAGAGGAAGAGGAGAGCCCTGCAGAGAAGACAGTTCCAGCCTTCTTAAAAAGGAGGGAAGCGTCCAGCAGTCACCCTCTGAGGAGGGGATAGAGGCTGAAGGACTCTATATAGAGATTGGACCGTGGTCATGTCTCTGACACTAACTAAAAGGAGCACTAAAGGTCCTGGGCCTGGTATATCAAAAAGCTTTTCGTTGTTGGTATAAACCAACAACTCACAAGAGCTATTAACTCTGGGTGTCTCTGGATACCACCTCTGCAGGCCACATAGTGGTCATCACTACTGGCCAGTGCTGCCCAGCACTCCTGGTAAACAGTAACTACCCTCACAGATGATGTCTGGATGAAGCAGCCAGCCTCATGTGCATACATAAGTGTTTTTGTTTCCCTGTTTGTAAATAAACCCCATGGTTATTGTTCCTGTAGCCTAAGGTCTCTTGCAATTTTGTGCAAGGTAAAAACCCCTAGACAATGAATGACCTTATCAGGCACTGTCCTCTGTTAGGCTATAGCCCCTATTGCTATAGGCCTTGATTCTGGTTTGTGGCCTTTTGGCCTTTTTGGGGGCTTTGTGGGGCTCTCTGGCCTCAGCCCCTCCTCCAACTGTTTCAGAACCACATGGCACAGCAGACCTCTCCTGCCTCACCCGCTGCTCCCCTCAGCAGTGTATTTCAGTCTATCTGCCTGTTTCCCGCTCTGTCTCTGGTGAATCCTCTCACCTCCCATGCCTCTGGCCTGTACCCCAGCTCTTGTATGCATAAATAAATAAATCTTTAAAACAAAACCAAAAAACCCATAAAGGGTTCTCTTCAGTTAAAGAAATGTGAAGAGGGGCCTCCCAGGTGATGCAAGGGGTCAAGTCTCAGCACTATGAAGCTATCCACAGCTACTGCAGTACCTAGCCAGGTCCCTAACCAGGGAGCTGACCCACATGATGCAGCAGGCCTCTTCTGTCTCACCCTCTGCTCCCCTCAGCAGTGTATTTCAGTAGATCCCCTTGTTCTGTTCCCCACTCTGTCTCAGGTGAAGTCTCTCACCCCCACCCCAACACCTCTGGTTTGTACCCCAGTTCTTCTACACATAAATAAATCTTTTTAAAAATTTAAAAAAAATAAGTGTGAAGAACTAGGATCACCTGGAGCAAGACTACTTACTAAGATGTTATCTTCATGGCTTGGACAGAGATTATTCTGAGGACATAATACAAAATGGAGAGGGGGGAGAAAGAGACAGAGAGGACAGAGACAGAATAGAGAGGAAGCAATTCTACTAACATAGACAATAACTTCAAAGGTCAGACAGTATGGGGCAATGGAGGATAGAAAGAAGATACAAGAATCAAGAAGTGTGTTGGAGTTAGAAGGGATAAAATGTAATAACTCATTGGATGTAGGACTCTGAAAGAATGAGAAAAGGTAGGATAATTTAACAGTCATAATAGAAAACAGCCATTATGTCCTCAAGATCCCCTTTCCTTAACTATTACTTCCTTAACTATTCTTCATATAATGTGGTTTCCAGACCCTCCACTACCTTTCCTTTTAAAAACCCAGTGGCCACAACTGATGATGATGCCATTTCCTTTATAAAACTATAAGCTCCCAGATGTGATTTTTCTTTGCTTCTCAAAGTTAAGAATGAAATCTGCACTCTTGTTGACTCAACAAACTTTTATTGAATTTGTGACTAGCCACAGAGATCTAACAGGACAAACCTGGACTCTATAATTTTTAAGTTCTGGCTCCTTAAAAACTAATCTAAGAGAAAAGAATACAGACCTTCTCCATCTGCCCTCTCCAAAATACTAAGTTATTTTTAATACTTAACATTTTTAAAGACATTTATTTATGCATACAAGCACTGGGGTACAGGCCAGAGGTGTAGAGAGTGAGAGGATCCACCAGACAGAGTGGGAAACAGAAAAGGCAGAGCAACTGAAGTACACTGCTGAGGGGAGCAGCGGGTGAGGCAGGAGAGGTCCGCTGAGCCATGTGGGTTAGCTCTAGGCCGGCAGCAGGGATCAAACTCATGCTGCAGTGGCTATGATTTGCTTCATAGCGTTGCTTAACCCACTGCGCCACCAGGGAGGCCCTAATACTTAACATTTAATACTAACAGCTGACCAAAAAGCAGTTCTGCAAAATATTGACATGTCAAAGGTTTTCAGGATAAAGCACCAAAAGGGTTGAAAACTAGACACACACCCAAGCCTCCAAATTCATCTCCCCTCTAAGACTCAGCTGTCAAATACATCTATCTTCCTAATGATAGGAAAATTGTCTTGTAATAAAAAAAATAGGACATTTGTCATTATTTTGGGAAAGCTGAAATGGGCTCAGTTTCTCAACCCACACAAAGTTTATCTGGGCCTATTTAATTATGGATAGTAAAACATACAGGCAGGAAACAAATGGTAACAACAAAGAGTCTTAATCTGCATGCAGTACAGACCACCAATAATTTGGCTGAAGATATAAAAGGGAAAAGCTACAAAAATAAAATAAAAGCCATGCCTTTTATTTGGAAATGAAAAATTTCCAAACAACAACAAGGGGAATGACAACAAAGCTGGGGAGACAACTTGGATGACAGACTTCAGACACAAAGATTGTGACAGACAGAAATAATGGAAGAGGCGAATAAAAATAAAGCAAAAAAGAGAAATGTAACTTTATGATCTTGAGTCCCCACACAATACTGAGTAGGGAAGACAGGGTTGAATAACAGCAGGTGGCTTCATTAGGCATAAATTCAAAGGAAGTCAATAGTAGCTCAAAGTTTGTTTTTGCCCCCGCCCCCATGCAGGTATTCAAATCTCAAGCCAAAACAAACCCCAATCACTCACTTATCATTGCTGAACTATTCTAAGCTCCAAGTACCATCCACTGCATAAATGTACAAAATTCTGGGAGAAATGAAGTAACCTCAATGAGAGGGACAGATTTTGATGAGCATGAATAATTGTATTTTGGTTTCTATAGTTGCCTCTAGAGTACAAACCTTCAGGAAGTGTCTAAATTATAAGCATCTGTCCCAACACTATAGCTCATGTTTGTGAAACAAATGAAGTGAGAGCAAAATAAGTCCATCAAGAAAATACCTGCTAGTGTACAGGTAAGCACAGATACGAATCACCAAGGAGCATAACATTTCTAGGAATCACAAACTTGTCTCTATAAAAATAATATGAAGCCTACTGGGTTACTTTCTAATTATGGGGCCTACTGTTTCAAGAATGCAACATCTGTGAAACTAGACAATTTCTCAGATCCCTTCAAACTCTGACATAATTACAATTTTATGACCACATCAATAAGGTCCATATGGAATCAAATTTAGAATTAGTCTAATTTAATTTAAATTTAATGTGATCCAAAGAGAAAACTCTTCACCTCTGCTAATAATCCTAAGGTATATGGGTCAAAAAATACCATACCAATGGGCGTAAGTTGCAAAAAGATGTTTTCTTAAGGCTACGTGAAAGGATAGCAAAGTAGCAAAAAAGCTTGAATATAGGCAAACATTGCTTGAAGAAAAATAATTCCAGCTTTACTATTAGAATAATAGGCTCAGAACTATGACTAACTCAAAGTAGAAAGCCAGGTGTCATCGTTCTGGTCCCTGCACTGCCACTATGTGCATCATGAGTTGGATCCCTGCCAGGGAGGTGACCCACATGGCCCAGCAGACCTCTCCCGTCTGACCAACTGCTCCCCTCAGCAGTGTACTTTAGTCAATCTGTCTGTCCTGTTCCCCTCTCTGTCTCTGATAAATCCTCTCACCCCCGGCACCTCTGGCCTGTACCAAAGTTCTTATATGCATAAATAAATATTTTTTTAAAATAAATAAATTACTGTCCTACTTTACATCATAAACTTCAGGCAAGTCAACATTTTAAATGGAGAAAAGAAAAAACTAAATAACTATAAAACAAAGGTGGATATTTATTTGCTTTCAGAGAAGGAAAGGGCTTCCAAAACTACAGGCAGGGCCACCCTGGTGGCGCAGTGGGTTAAGCAACACACTATGAAGTAAACCGCAGTCACTGCAGCACGAGTTCAATCCCTGCCGCCGGCCAGGGAGGGGACCCACATGGTGCAGCAGACCTCTCCTGTCTCCCCGCTGCTCCCCTCAGCAGTGTGTTTCAGTACATCTGCCTGTTCTGCTCCCCACTCTGTCTGGTGAATCCTCTCACCTCCCTGGACTCTGGCCTGTACCCCAGCTCTTGTATGCATAAATAAATAAATCTTAAAAAAAAAAAACTACAGGCAAAGAGAAAATACACCAAATAAAACACAAATATGTTTGACTACATAAATATAAAACATTTGTATATCAATTCAAATTTAAAAAGCAAACTATAAACTGGAAAAATTTTTGTAATATATGTACCAAAGTATTAATACTCTAACTGCATTAAAAAGCTTCAACACATAAGAACTGATAACATAGATCTACAGGAAAATGGGAAAGCGTATGTGAACAAGCAAACCACACACACATAAAAACGACCGAACAAAATAGAAATAAACTTTCAGACTCTAACAAAATAGTGGTTACTAGAAGGGGCGGGGGAAGGAGGGTAGTTACATTGTGTAAAAGGAGTCAATTATTATGATAGATGGAAAGTAAGTAAACTTTTAGTGATGATTATAATATAGCATATAGTGTATATACATATAGGATTATACATCTGAAACCTATAACGCTGTAAAAAACCAGTGTTAACTTCAATAAAAATAAACAATGAAAAAAAAAAGAATCCTAAAAAAAAATGAATGGGTAGATAATAGAAAAGAAATAAAACTGAACAAGATAAAAAAAAATAAACAATGAACACACAAATATTCAATTCTATTAACAAAAAGCATACAAATTAAATAATATTTTTGCCTATCAAATTTACAGAGGTTAAAAAGTGATTAAAAACAGTAAGTAAAGTGACAGGCCATAAAATCACTATACAAAAATCTACTGCATTTCTTCATGCAACAGTGAACTAGGAGAAGAAATTAAGAAAATAATCCCATTTATAACTACATCAGAAAAGATAAAACCTAGGAATAAAAAAGTAAAAGGTCTACACACTGAAAACTGAAAGACATTGATTGTTAAAGGAAATAGAAAACACAAAGAAAAGGGAAGATAGTCCATGTGTGTGGGTTGGAAGAGTTAACATTGTTTAAAAGGCTATTTTACCAAGATATACAGCAACATACAGACTCGATACATCCCTATCAAAATTCCAATGACATTTTTCAAAGAAACAGAACACTAAAATTTGTATGGAGTCATAAAGGATTCCAAATTTCCAAATGACCAAACAATACTGAGAAAAAAAAGAGGTATTGTGCTTCCCAACTTCAAGCTATACTACAAAGCTATAGTAATCAAAACATTATGGTACTAGAATAAAAACAGACACAGATCAATGGGACAGAACTGAGAACCCAAAATAAACCCACACATATAAGGAAAGTCATTTGAACAAATGGCGCTGGGACAGACACATGCAAGAGAAAAAAAAAACTAGAACTTCTTACACCATGCAGAAAAATCAACTCAAAATGGACTAAAGACCTAAAACCATAAAATACATAGTAGAAAACACAGATGATATGCATTTCAACACTGCCTTAGAGATGTCTTTTGAGATTTGACTCCAAAGGTAAGGAAAACAAAAGCAAAAATAAACTATCAGGACTACATCAGACTAAAAAACTTCTACACAGCAAAAGTAACCAGCACAAAAAATAAAAGGCAGTCTACTGATTGGGAAACAATATTCATAACTCACACATCTGACAGGGATTACTATCCAAAATATAGAAAGTACTCATGCAACTAAACAACAAAACAAAGCAAAAGACAGACAACCCAATTAAAAAAAAACGGGTAGAACAGGGGCCTCCCTGGTGGTGCAGTGGGTTGAGCACCGCACTATGAAGCAAACTGCAGCCTTTGCAGCACCACTTTAATTACTGCCACTGACCAGGGAGGGGACCCACATGGTGCAGCAGACCTCTCCTGCTTTGCCCACTGCTCCCCTCAGCAGTGTACTTTAGTGGATCTGCCTGTTCTGCTCCCCACTATGTCTCTGGTGGATTCTCTCATCCCCCACATCTCTGGCTTATACCCCAGTTCTTGTGTGCATAAACAACTTTTTTGAAAAAAGGGCAGAACAGCTAAACAGACACTTCTCCAAAGATGACAAATAGATGGTCAACAAGCACAGGAAAAAATGATCATCACTTACCATCAGAGAAATGTAAATCAAAACCACAATGAGGGCCTCCCTGGTGGCGCAGTGGGTTAAGCAACACACTATGAAGCAAACCGCAGCCACTGCAAGCACGAGTTCGATCCCTGCTGCCAGCCAGGGAGGGG
>JAGFMF010012065.1:76205-91033 GCA_019455555.1 Galemys pyrenaicus | reverse complement strand
CCCCCACACCTCTGGCCTGTACCCCAGTGCTTGTATGCATAAATAAATAAATCTTAAAAAAAAAAAACCACAATGAGATATCATCTCACACTTATGAGAACAGCCCGTATGAAAAACAAGAACAGATATAACAAGTGTTGGTCAGGGCTGCTGGGAATGTAACTGGTGAAGCCACTATGGAAAACAATTTAGAAATTCCGCAAAAAAAATTGAGAACTATAGTATGATCGAGCAATTCCACTTCTAGTTATCTATCCAAAAATTATGAAAACACAACTCAAAAAAGATATACCTATTCTATGTTCATTACAATAGCCAAGATGTGGCAACAACCTAAATGCCCATGGATAGACGACTGGACTAAGAAGACGTACTATATATACACAAGGGAATACTACTCAGTCTATTAAAAAAAAATGAAATCTCTTGCCCTTTGCAATGATATGAATGGAACTTAGGAATATGCTCAGTGAAATAAGTCAGAAAGGGAAAGACAAATACTGTATGATTTTACTCATAGGTAGAATATCAAGAAACAAAGCAAACATGCAAAAAAAAACCCCAAATCCTTAGACTCTGACAAGAAAATGGTGGTACCAGAAGGGAAGGGAATGGAGGGTAGAGGAGGGGCAGACTGAATAGAAGAGGCCCAAAGACAATGTCAAAACATGTGTGCGCTACAAATTCCCCTCCATACCATGCCTGGCTCATTCATTTTCCTATGGGTTTGAGCATTCAAACATGTGCATATGTATACACTTAAACATATGATCACTATTAACCTAGGGCCATCTCATGCAAGAGAACAAAGAGACCTTTCCAATGTCTTGCTGTAATCTAGATAGATAAACCACATCTATCAGAACTCCCTAATGTACCAGCCCAAAAATCCTATCCATCAAGGCAATTTGGTCAGTCTGCCATGACTCGTCTGATCTTGGTGAACCATTACTGGTTTTTCATGCTTACCATTTCCTTTAATGAAATCTTCACAAAACAACTTAGTAACATAGTATGGAATTTGGGCCTCCCTGATGGCGTGTATCAGGTTAAGCAACGCACTATGAAGCAAACCGCGGCCACTGCAGTACGAGTTCAGTCCCTGGCCAGGGAGAGGACCCACATGGCACAGCAGACCTCTTCTGTCTTGCCCGCTGCTCCCCTCAGCAGTGCATTTCACTAGATCTGCCTATTCTGTTCCCCACTCTGTCTCTGGTGAATCTTTTCATCCCTACCACCTCTGGCCTGTACCCCAGTTCTTGTATGCATAAATAAATAATCTTTTTAAGTATATATAGTCTGGAATTTGACCCAAAATTTGTAGACTTCTCTTTCTCCTTTTTGAAAATCTGAAGGACAGATATCCAGATCAATAATGAACATATGTATATAAAATGTGCTCATTTTCGGGGCCCGCCCTGGTGGCGTAGTGGGTTGAGCAGTGCACTATGAAGCAAACCACAACCACTGCAGCACAAGTTCGATCCCTGCCATCGGCCAGGGAGGTGACCCACATGGCGCAGCAGACCTCTCCTGCCTCGCCCGCTGCTCCCCTTAGCAGTGTGTTTCGGTCAGTGTGCCTGTTTTGTTTCCCACTCTGTCTCTGGTGGATCCTCTCACCACCCCCCACACTTCTGGCCTGTACCCCAGTTCTTATATGAATAAAAAAATAAAAAATTTTTTAAAAAGTGCTCATTTTCTTTTTGGTCTACTCAGTTTTTAATCAGTTAATTTCGTGAGGTAGAAACAAAGTCCCAAGATCACTAGAGTCTTTGTTTTTTAAAGATACATAAATTCAGTGAAAAGTAAACAAAGGTTCATTTCAAAAGATGACAGCTTTATCACAGGAAAGAAGAGGGAAGACAAGACTCTTATTAACACAAGACTGTCATGAACGCAAGACTGCGTAATTCAGTAACAGTCTAGGTACAAACAGGAACTAGTAAATTAAATTCACAACTCACTTTTACTTATCTAACATAGAATTTGAGTTAGAAGAAACAGTAGAAATCATTTTACACAGCCTTCTTATTTTATATCAGAAAATTCAGGTCTAAAGAGTCAGACAAGATTATTCAGCTACTTAAAGACGAAGCCAGAACTTTCAGTAGAAATAAGTTCAAATTATTCTATTTTTCCTATTTCTCTAAGACAATAAAACAATTATTACATATTTACAATATAATTTTTTATAAACAAAACAGCATAAATAACAAGGCCAAGATTTCAACAAGAAACACAATTAATAAGAAATCCTAAAAAGCTCTAACTAAATAAAAAATAACTCATTCTCATTACTACATATTATTCTAATCAGTCTTCCCTATCAGGAGAAGCTCCTAGGATTTTGCTTCAAGCTTTCTAAAACCAGGACAAGAGAGCACCTGTCCATTGGGTTCAGAATGCTATGTCAACTTTAGCCACCATGTTCTTGGCCTTACATGGGAGACAGAAAAGCCCAGCACAAAACACACATCCATAGATGAAGTTTAACCTCAGGAGGCAAAACTGGAAAGGAAGATAACATTTTTCTCTCTTCTAAGTTTACAAAACAGATGGGCCTTGAAGGAAGGGTACAGTCACTTTGGGAAAATGTCTGGCAGCTCCTCAAAAATGTTAAAAGTTAAATTACCTTATGAACTGGCAATTTCACCCCTAGGTATATATATACCCACAAGAATTGAAAACATGAACATATAAAATCTTGTCCATAATTATGGGTGCCCTGGTGGTGGATAAAGTGTGGTAACAATACCTGAAGGGGGAGATGCTATACTTCTAAAACACAAACAACATTGTCAACTGATGTTACCTCAATAAAAATAAATAAATTAATTAAATAAATAAAATAAAATTGGGTGAATTGTATGGTATGTGGAAAAATTGAACAAAAACTTTGTTGACAAATATTCATAGCAGTATTCATAATTGTCATAAGTCAGAAACAATTCAAATGCCTATGAACTGAAAGTAGATAAACAAAATCTAGTATAATCATTGTCTAAAATATTATTCAGGGCCTCCCTGGTGGCTCAGTGGGTTAAGCAATGCACTATGAAGCAAACCACAGTTGCTGCAGCCGGCCTGGGAGGGAACCCACATGGCACGGCAGACTTCTCCTGCCTCTCCCGCTGTTCCCCTCAGCAGTGGTTTTCTTTCTATCTACTTTTATGCTCCTGGCTCTGTCTCTGGTGAATCCTCTCACCTCCCCTGGACTCTGGCCTGTACTCCAGCTTTTGAATGCATAAATAGTCTTTAAAAAAAAGAAATGAAGTACTAACACATGCTACAACACAGCATGTGAACCTTGAAAGAAGACAGTCACAACGGACCATGAATCCACTTACATGAAATGTCCAGATCCAAAGATAGGAAGTAGGTAAGAAAATTCAGGATGGAGAGGTGAGGAGGGGGGTGACAGCTAAAAGGTACAGAGCTCCCTTTCCCGGAGGTGAAAAAGTTCTAAAATTAACTACAGCGATGGCTGCACAACTCAGTGAACGTTCTAAACACCACTGAATAACACTCTTAAGTGAGTAAATTGTAAGGTCAAGTCATTAAAAAATGAAAGAAAAATACAACTCCATTTCACTTGGAGAAATGAGAAATGCCTACTATTCAGTGCATTAATAGTCTTAAGAATATACACATGTACTTACCCTCCCTGGTGGCACATGGGTTAAGACGCAGCATGATGAAGCTATCTGCAGCCACTGCAGCATGAGTTCAATCCCCGGCCAGGGAGCTAACCCACATGATGCAGCAGACCTCTTCTGTCTAGCCAGCTGCTCCCCTCAGCAGTGTGTTTTAGTAGATCCACTTGTTCTGCTCCCCACTCTGTCTGGATCCTTCTCACCCCCCCGCACCTCCGGCCTGCACCCCAGTTCTCATATGCATAAATAATCTTTTTTTAAAAAGAATATACAGGTGTACTATTAAGTCAAAGCAAAACAACTCCCATCTTTTGGCTCCTCCTAGGGTTCCCCCTACAATACCATCCCTCATTAGTCTTCCCAAGTCCACTTTCTTTTGGCAGGAGAAGGGGTCTCCCTCAAGCTTCCAGCAGCACCTCTACCCTCAGAGTACTCCTTCCTTTGGTGTAAGCATTTGTGGTTGCCAAGATTAAAAGCTATTTGGGAGTTAGTATTACTCCATTTGTTAATAGCTTCTGGCACCTGCAGAATTTAAGAGCAGTATCCTGTGCTGAATCCAGGGAGGGGGCTCACAGCTTCTCTGTCATGGTGGGAAGTAGTTTCAGCCTAGCTGTAAGAATTCTGCAATCCAAGCTCTCAGAAAATCTGACTTCAAATTTTGATTCTGTCCCTACTGACTGTGTGACCTTGAGCAAGTTACTCAACCACTCTGACCTTCATTTTCCTCCTCTGTAAAGTAGGGATAATACGAAGGGATGTCCTGAAGATTAATGTTTACAAAGCCATGGAAAACACAGAGATAACAAAGAAATCAACAAACCATGTCACAAACTATGTCACAGGCTCTGAACTAGGTGTTAGGGACACAAAGATGAATACAATGCCAATTGCTTTCAAATAGATCAGTGTGAAAATGCTATGAAAAGAAATTTATTTTCTTCCTTCCCTATGTTAGCCTTCTTTTAGGATGGCTTCGATTCTTTCCCTTGATGAGCTTTCACCTCTATATTCTCAAGAGGGATCATGCTGATAGGATAGCAGTTATGTTTACATCCTCCATTCTCCAACAGGGGGAGATGGCATGGTTACTTAAATATTATAGGGAAATATGCCTTTTATGCTTTCAAGCTATTATCAACATTGATCCTTAACCCTGCCAGGCATTACCTGAAGGTGTTTTTCCATGGTGAAGATGTGCTTATTCAGCACCTTAAAAGAAGTTGGAAAACTCTCTCTCACTCCCTATTACCTCCACTCTGGATTTACATTCCATTTGAAAAGACTGGGCACAAAGAATCAGTTTGCAGTTTAGTTACCTTAGTGACCAATTTCTAGTTCACCTCCTGATTTGGGATTGAGGTTCTACTCTTAAAAAAAAAAAGAGGGCGTCACAGAAAAATACTAGCTCAGTTTATAAACAGAGGTTGATGCAAAGTTACTGGCAGGGCTGGGAGTGGTGGGAGCCCAAGGTGGGTTTCTACATCAAAATGTTATAATGTGAAGCCCACCTTGCTCTGGGTAGAGCAATTCTACACATCATAGAAAAAGTTTTCATTTTAGAATAGACTGGAAGTAAGCCTTTGCCAAGAGCCAGTTGTTTAAATTTTCAATTTGAATTTTAAACAGGATTATACATGCCCAGGAACATTATGCTATTTTTAGCTAATAGGTAGGATTTCTGTGTCCACAACAGTTTGAAGCAATCAGGAGTGAAACTATTAAACAGCATCTCTCACCGTGGAACCTGACCATTTGGCATTTCTATTGTCAATCTTTCCAGAGCTTCTGCATAAAAATACTTGTAAAGCACCCATGCTAGGCACAATACAAAGTTCAAATCGACATAGTTCCTATACTTCATTATGGATTTAAACCACATAAAGCAAACCAGACAGATTAAAGAATCTCAAGGTTAGAGTATTTCCGCCAAACTGCCATCCAGCCACTAAGTGCCCATGGGAGATCCATTAGGAAGCAATTGTCCTAAATCTATTGCCCTTCTAATACTTGTACCCTCCTCCTTTAATAAAAAGGAGAGGGATAATGAAAATGTTCTAAAATTGACTGTGACAATAGATGCACAACTCTGAGTACATGAAAAGCCACTGAGTTGTACAGCTAGATAGGTGAACTATGTGCTATATGAATTATAGCTCAAGCTGTTTAAATAAAGAAGAAAAATTGCTCTCACTCTGATTGTTCTAGTATGCCAAAGATGGTTTTTTCAGCTCATGCTGGAGGCTAGCTAGCTAAAGGCTGTAATAGTTTGGCAGTGGTGCCTCAGTGACCACCATAGAGATCACTCTAATCTTAATCTTCTCCTCCACATTCATCTCTTTCCCTAGTCTCTTTTCTGTTGCTTTCCCAGTTCCCTTCCTGTTGTTCCACTGCTCTAACTGGATCGTGGGTCTCTCAGGTATTCCCAAGCACAGTTTGTCCTAATTCATGGACCTCAGGATTAAACTGACTGCTGACCCTTAGCATGCTGCCCTCCATGACCCTCAGCAAGTCACAGCCTTGCTCTCCTGTTGGTATTTCAGTCTGTCCAGTGAAGGGCTGAATTACTTGATCTTTCCAGCTCTCACATTCTCTTTGAAAAAATTCAGAAAATGAACTTACTTGGCTAATGACATGCAAGGTCTGTCATTTTAGCCAAAAGACATATATTTGTATCATTCATTTGGTAACTATCCACATGATGTAATCTTCCAAAGAACAGGAATTAAGATATTTATAAAACCAACAACATGAAGTCCTTATTTTTAAAAATCTAGTACTTCATCAAAAAAAAATTCGGAGGGGCCTCCCTGGTTGCACAGTGGGTTGAGCACCCACACTCTGAAGCATCTGCAGCCACTGCAGCAAGAGTGTGATCCCTGGCCAGGGAGCTAGCCCACATGGCACAGCAGACCTCTCCTGCCTCACCCGCTGCTCCCCTCAGTAGTGTATTTCAGTCAACCTGCCTGTTCTGCTCCCCACTCTGTCTCTGGTGAATCCTCTCACTCCCGTGCCTCTGACCCGTGCCCCTGCTCTTGTAATGCATAAATAAAAAAATCTTTATTAAAAAGGAAAAATAAAGAAAAAACTTTGGAGCCCAACACAGAGTATGTAACAGTTCCTCTGGCCCTGTCTCCAAGAATCCATTTTTGAATGGAAAAATAAGCTTTCGAATGCTGGGATGCTGAAGATGGGGGTGGCAGCACCTTAATAACAATGGTTCAACTAAACCCTAGAAGAAAGGCTCTGTTTAGCAAGTGGTAGAAAGATAAAACAGCACCTCAAAATATACAATATGCCCTCAGTATAGGCTCAGAGAGTGATGAACACTGTAGGAATCCCTTTTCCCTGGGCAACTTGCAGCTTTTTATGCAAACCAGTTACATTCCCCGAACAAAATTCATAGAAATATGTAGTCACAAGTTTCCAACACACTACTAGTAGGCAAATTCACAGTATTGTTTTCATGTGCACACCATCAGAGAGCAAAACCGAAAGGAACACATCAAATTCTCCTACACACACGCAGGAGAAGCCATTTTCTTTGCAGAATCCACATTTTCTAAGTTGTGGGTAAGAAATGGATAAACATCATTGCTAATAAAAATCAGATGGTTTGCTCTACTAGAAGCAAACAGCACACAAAGAAATCATAAAAGCAATAAATAAGCCTGACGTGTGTTTCTTGTGTTTAAGCTGAAGGCCAAACAACAGTGAAATAACTGTCTATTTGCATCCCTCTTTCCCATTACCTCAGCCCAACAAGCTCTCAGGTTACCTCCCAACACTTCTTGTCTCCATCAAAAAGGCCCAGTGCAGAAGGTGGCAGGCCCCTCTCTTCTTTCCCTTCAGATCTTGGTCTGAGGCTCTGAACAAGGTGGGGGAGGACAGAGGTAGGCCCTCACAGCTTGGCTTCAGGTCTCCCCACCTCTCCCCTTCTAGCCACAGGCCCAGAGCACCTGCTGAGAAGGGGTCCATTCCTCCACTTGAATAACCTGCCCACGAGGCCTAGGTGTCCCAGGAGCCCAGCGCTGCAGCCCTAAGGGACAAAGGCCAGACTTCCAAAGAAGAGGGAGAAGGCAAAAGAAGTCCAGGAAAGCCCTGGCAAACAAGAGTTGGGAGCTGCAAATATCAAACCAATCTCGGGGTTCCCAGAGGTAGCCAAGTTCGGTGGGTCAGTGCATTAAGGGGTGAGGGAGACTTAGAAAATTCCTCAGAGGTTAAGAATTAGAGTTACTGGGGCATAGCAGCCAACAGGAAGGAGACTGCGGGAGGCCCAGGGCAGAGAGGGGGACAAGGTTCCTGGGTGGGGAGAGGTGATGGCCAGACAGCCCAGTGGAGGCAGGGAAGGCAGACGGGCGCCTAGCTCTACGCGACACTCCCGGGACCCAGGAGAGACCCTCGGCAGGGACTCCAGAACTAAGTGCCGCGTGGGCTGGGGACACGCGGAGAAGAGATCCGTGGTAAAGCACAGAGTTGGGGGCGCGGTGTTGGAAAAGAGTGAGAACAGAACCTAGAGAGGCCAGGGGGGACGGTGAGAGGGCGAGGGGGCCTGACCACCGTCTGCCTCACCTCACCTAGTGCCAGCTCGCAGTCCAGGTCTACTGTTGAGAAAGCGCCAGCTCCGGCTAGCCCCTAGCCCCTCCGTCCCGCGCGGGAGACACAAAGCCGGGCGCGGGAGGAGGGAAAAAGGGAAGGAGGGAGGGGCGGGGAAGGAGGGGAAGGGAGGGAGGAGGAGGAGACACTTGAGGCGCCAGTGGAGAGGAGAGGAGCCCTCCGCCCGGGTCAGGGGCGGGGCGTGCAGCTGGAGCAGCTCCAGGCTGCCAATGGCCACCTAGCTGCCAGAGCCAGTGCACCTCCCAGCAGCACACCTCGGCACCTGGGCCGAGGCCCCAGCCAATCAGGCGCCTTCTTTTGCATGCCCAGCCCCGCCCACTCTCCCAGCCCGGGATGGTCCGCAGAACACAAAGGAGGTCCCCTGTAGGGGGAGGGGACCTATGCCAGATTCCAGGCCCCTAAGGCACAATGTAGCCACCTCCAGGTGTGTCTGAGTCCTTCATGGTCACCCTGATAAGGGCAGGGAGTGGGGATCATAAAAGTTTGGCCCGATGTCACTTAAGAGGCCGGATCTCTTCTCTCAGAGATCCTGTTAACCAACAGCTACCTCCTTCCAAGCTAGGGCATACAGTTCTAAGTGTTCGTCTCAAAGCCCTCCGCCTCCCCTACCCCTTCCCCCTTTATCCCCGTAGCCCCAATCTCTGTTCTTTCTTCCGTCGCCTGCTGCCCACTACTGGCATTGTGCTGCACTGCAACCCTGATCAGCAGATTCTGAGCACAGCCTTCTAGATAGATGTATGCTCCCCAAGCTGCCAGATCCCATCCCTGTTCAGGAGGATGACAGGAGGGAAGAGATTCCCGGATTTGTCACCTATAATGGCAAAAAGGCCAAACTTAGCATAAGTCTAAAGTCCCCAATCACCTTTTCCCACCATTCTCCTACCTTCAGGTCTGTACTGGGCCACAATGGTAACTGACTGACCAGCCCGTTTCAGAGCAGCTGCAGCCTGTTCATGAGTTGCATTCCGCAGGTTCACTCCATTCACCTGCCCAAAGAGAGGTGCTATGAGCCACCCCAAATACAATAAAGGGGGTGTCCTCTGTAGTAGCAGTTAGGAGTGGGAGATACCCATCCCATCCCATCCCTAAGCCTATTTCATTGCCTTTCTCAATATCCCATCCTTTCTTAACTAAGACCAGACCTAAAAGATATGACATCCTGATGATAATAGTTACCTTTGAGGGGAGTTAAACAACAATCAGGGTTAAGATCCAAGTGGTATTTACTTCCTCCTCAAGGATCTCTGATCTGGTCTCAATCCCTATCCTTCACTAAGAACATCCATAAAGAGGGCCTCCCTGGTGGTGCAAGTGGTTAAGTCTCAGCACTATGAAGCTATGGCAGCTGAATCCTGGTCAGGGAGGGGACCCACATGGCACAGCAGACCTCTCCTGCTTCAACTGCTGCTCCCCTCAGCAGTGTATTTCATTCAGTCTGCCTGTTCTGCTCCCCACTGTCTGGTGAGTCCTTTCAGCCTCCTGTACATACATCCCAGCTCTTGTATGCATAAATAAATAAATAAATAAATAATTTTTGAAAATCTATAAAGAGAATAAGATTTCTCCAGTGCTTAGCCCTTCCCCATCTCAAGAAGCATTCCTAGGAGAAAGCATGGTCTCCCCTCCTCCCTTTTGGACTGGCACAGTTCCCATCCTCCCACCTCGCTTTTGCCTTTGCCTCCTCACCGATAAGATCCGGTCTCCCCTGCGCAGCTCCCCACTCAGGTCAGCTGGGCCTCCTGCCAGAATGAAGGAAACGAAAATGCCTTCTCCATCCTCTCCTCCTACAATGTTGAAGCCCAGGCCTGTGGAACCCTTATGCAGGATAATCTTGCGGGGCTCTCTGGTGAAAAAGAAGTGGAAGAATCAGTACAAGAGAGTCCTAAATTGTTGTCCCTGTGAGGCTTAGACTGGAATAGACCCATATTGCTATAGAAGGGCATGGGTCCCTATGTAAGACTTTCTGTTCCTCCCTTTCTCTCCCGAGACCTGCTTGGCTGCTATTTTTCTGCCAGGTGCCCAGTTTCAGTTCCTCTTCCTCCCTTCTTCCTGAGTCAACTTCCCAATGGGCAGTTCCCTTTTCTCCCAAGACAACAAACCCCTAACCTGGGCTCTAGTGCCCATATCTCAGAATCCACTCACAGGTCCTCTTCCTCCCCAGGTTCTCCTATCTTCCCAATTGTGTGACAGATCTGGGACCACAAGAAGGGGAACCAGTTAGTGGCAGAGGAATCACTCTGGGGCTCAGTGATTCCATCAGCAAAATGGGCTCACTAAATTTATACAAGCTCCTTGGAAGTCTCAAAATTGGACCCACCAACTATGCTTCCCATCCCTTCAACAACAGATTCAGTTATAGCTCCTACTATGGATTCTTGCAAGGTGATGTGGGAAACCAGATAAAGAAATCCCAGGCCCCTAAAAGGAGCTTAAGAGCTTACCTGTGGAGGAGAGACAAGCACATTAAAACTAACCATTTCTGAGGAACCCTCAGAATTGGTCATGTGTCATCAGGTGAGAGCAACACTGGCTTGTTTATATCCATGCCAAGCAACTCCCAGCACACTGCCCCTCACCCACTGCCTTCACTTTCAGCATCTTTCATCCACAGAGCCCAAATCCAAAATTCCTCCAAGAAAGCTCCTAGTCCCAGATGTGAGGCTCCCTCCCAGAGTCCAGGATGCTCTTGCCCACAGCCATCTCCTCCTACCTGGCATCCCCTCCAGGCCGCAGGGAGCGGAGTGGCCAGGCCCACCTCTGCGAAGCCCTCCTCCAGGCTGAGGCTGAGGCTGAGCCCAAGCCCAAGCCCAGGGCCAAGCTGGAGCCTGAGAACTTGCGTGCCCTCTCCATGGCTCCTCTGACTCTTCTTGGTGCACCTACCCTTCCGGCTCCACTGTAGCTAGACCAACAGCCTACCAGGCCCCACCCAACAAACCTGTCCCCCAGAACCCAGCCGGCCAGACCAGTTCCACGGCTGCTGCCTCCACCACAGTGGGGCGGGGCGATTCCTGTGAGGCCCATGGGCCGCCAGCCTCCCGTCCTGCCTCCCATCGTCCTGCCAACCCCACTAGCTGAACTCCTTTCCTCTATAATTTGGGAGGACTGCCACAGAGAGGGTTACAACTGTCTTGGGGCAGGTTACCCCGCAACTTCTACAGCCTGCCGTTTCTCTGCCTTTTCCCGTAGGGGCCACGCACTTGGCACTCCCTCTGATGGTAGAACTTGTCCCTGCATCCACCTAAGCCTCTCCTGAGGCTCCAAAGGTTGAAAGAGGGCCGCAGACCCCTGAGACAGGAGTGATAAGGGACTTATCCTTCTTTGCTGCACCACCAGGAGTCCTGTGGCCAGTCAGAAATGGCTTCCTCTCCTCCCTATTTCTATAGAGGATGAAAGGGAGAGGGCGAGGTCATCTTACCTGGTAAAGTCCTCCTCAGCCAGCATGTGCCTGGGGATAGGAGAGTATCGGGTGGGGGGGACCTGAGGAGGTGCAGGATAACTGACTTTGCTCTCCACAGCCCCAAGATAACCCAGGCTGGAATTATGGCTTATGTGGTTGTCAGCCAAGGCAGTAAAAGCTGGAATCAAGAAAGGAAGAGAAAGGTATAGACTCTCCATGAAGGTACTTTATCCCATCCCCCTCCAAGGACTGTCCCCCACACCCCACTTCAGTTGCAGAGACCAAGGCATGCCGATTCTTCAGGCCTCTACTTCCTACTCCACCCCCTAGGGTTCATCCTCCACAGTCCCTTCTGAATCCTGGGCTCACTCCTGTGAGTCTTAGAAAGAACTGAAGTCAAGGCAATCTACAAAGAAAGGCATGACTAGAGGTGTGACTAATAATAATCCCTCACATCTCTATAGCCTAATACAGTTTTCCAAGGACTTTTGCATCCATGATCTCATTTGATCCTGCAGCAGTCCTATGAGGAAGGCAACGCATATATCATTAGCTCCTTTTTTGCTAAAAAGGAAGCTAAAGACAGGTGAGAGGAATGTATTTAAGGGATTTGGACTCAGTGTTTCTGAGCACTAGTCTTCTGCTCACTCTTGCTCACTCTCACGCACTCTCTCTTTGAACAAGGGGTATAAAACCCTTCCCCTCCAAAAACCAAGGGACAGGGCCTTCAGGTCAGGCATAGCGCAGATGGGTACGTACTGCTGGCGTAGTCAGGGGGTGCGTACATGTCGTTCAGGTGGAGGGTGCCTGGTTTAGCCACCTTCAGATAGACCATATCAGATGTGTTCTTCAGAGAAGCCACAGCTTCCTCATGCCTCACATCCTGCAGATTGGTGTTGTTCACCTAAAAGACAGGCCTTAGGGCTAGCACTTGGGAGAAGAGGGTGCCTCTCTCCAGAGAACCCTGATGGGGTGCCATTTCAGTGAAATTCAACAGCATTCTAACAGATGCCCAAGCCTAGTGCTATGAAAAGCAGAGAGGTGTGAGGTAGGGGTAGGGCAGGTAAGGGTTCCTGGCCACGGCACATGCAGGTCAGATGTTGCTCTTAAAATTCCCCATGATACCTCATCCTTGAGTGAGGTTCAGGTGGAATGAGAAGCTGCTGGATTTCCGCCATCCCACCCTACCATTTGAGTATCCCTGTGAAGATTGTCTCACCGCCAGCAGCCGGTCCCCAATCTGTAGGCGTCCATCCTTCTGAGCAGCACCCCCCTCGATGATCTTGGTGATATAGATGCTATTGTCTCCTGGTATGTGCTGGTTGCCAATGCCCCCAGCAATGCTGAACCCCAGGCCTAAGCCAAGACAGTCGGGAGTGGAGAAGGGTCGCAAGGAGAAATCAGAGTGCTCAGTCAATCCCAAATCTAAGTCTCCAGTCAACCCACTGGGCCCACAGGGGCTCCCCCCAGGAATTCTAAACACTATACTGCCATCCCAGGGTCAGTAAGGGTGAGATGTGAGGTCAAGAAAGAAGGCTGTCAGCTGGAAAGAGGGATCAGGTAAGGAACTTGCGTCATTCCCTTCTACTTCCTATAGGGCCACCAGCCAGGGGACTCTGGCCAGAGCACAGGAACCCAGAGGGCCACACCTTTGGGTCCTTTGAGCAGGTTGACCTCCATGATGGTCTCAGGTGGAGGCTGTCGCCTCCGAACCACCAACCGCACCACAGGGCCTGCCTCCTTCAGCGCCTCCACGGCCCGGCTATGCACCACTTCTGATACGTCCACCTCATTCACCCGCAGCACACAGTCATTCACCCTGCGGGGGAAGCCCGAGAGGCATGACACTGCACCACCACCCCTCCGCCCCCTCTCCCACCTCCTCCAACACCACCCCTTGCCTGGCCTCCCCTCCCCTCCTCCTTCCTCTACTTTCCCTCCCCTCCTCTCAGCTCTATTGGGAGGGTCATCTTCCAGGGGGCCCTCCTCCCTGCATCTTCATCCTGCTCCAACCATCCCCAGCCTGGCTTACAGGGCACCTCACCCTAGCCTCCCATCCATGGCAGCTGCTCCACCGGGGATGATCTTGGTAATAAAGATGCCAGGATCATCGGGGACGTGGGGGTTGTCGATGCCACCTGCGATGCTGAAGCCCAGGCCCGAGTTGCCCTGCATAAGTGGGTGGAGAAGCATGGTACTCATTCAGAGGATACAAGGGGGATTCTGGATACCTCACCTCCCCAGACCCCCAGCACGTTCTTCAGGCCTCTGAGAGGGTGGGGTGGTTGTGGCAGGTTGCAGCACATTCATCAGAAATCTGGTGGCTTCCTAGCCTGTCTGACCATTCTTGTGTGAAGTCCTCAGCAAGGCCATCCCTCCCCAGTTCCCCAGTCCTCAGCAAGCAAGGTCAATTAATTTTTGTTAGTTGATTGATTGATGCAGTGATGTGGTCCGTTTCACTAAAAGCCACTGTTTCCCCATCCTCTCATGCAGGTTCCCTCATGGATCCTGAGACGGGTTCACTGCCCTCCCGCTTTCCTCCTCCAAGCCTCCCCTCCCTACTGGCAGACTCACCCGCTCAAGAACTATCTCCTCATACTTGAACATGCCATCGCTGCCATTCACCTAGGGGAAGATACAAGTGGTTTTCCAGGAGCTTCCTGCCCTCCCTGCTCCTCCCCTGCTCTGAGTAAGAGAGCCAAAATCAACCCCAGGACACCACCTGACCAGATAGGGACAGGCTGAGCCTGAGGATGCCAACCCCCGCCCCTGCTTCCAGCCATATCAGACCAAACCCAATTGCTCATTTAGCCCAAATCAATTTGAGGCTGAGCTTGTTTGTGGCACATTCACTGACAGGCTGAGTTCCAGGGCCCTAGGGTTCACTAGGAGGTATGGAGGGCTGACCTGAAGGGGTGGCAAAAATGCAACAGAGCAGGCAAACCACACCCAGCACCAGAGAACACCCAGTGGCCTGGCCAGGGACCTACAACCCTTCTGAATCACAGGTCTCCCTGACTAGGGGACGACTGACTCCCCAACCCAACTTCCCCTCCATGTTAGAGTTGGAAGGACACCTTGTTCAACCCCCCTCATGTGACAGATGGTGACACTGAGACCCAGAGAGCATGCAAGTAGCGCCTAAGGGCACAGTGGGAGTTAGT
>JAGFMF010012065.1:37054-57960 GCA_019455555.1 Galemys pyrenaicus | reverse complement strand
TCACGAGAGCTGCTGTTCCTGCTCTTCTGCAGCTTTTCTCATTGTTCCCTGTGGCACAGCAGGTCTCAGTTCATACATACCTCTTTAACCACTCTTCCCTCCCAGCCCTGCCCTTGCAGAGGTGATCCCTGCTTTGCTACTTGTCTCTACTTCATTGGCTTCAGGTTACTTTTCACTATCTAATGTGCAAATATATTGTGATACTTTACAAATATTTTGTGATTACATTACTTAGTGATGATACTAACCTGCAGTAAATAGTGCCTGACACATAACAAGTGTGTGATAAATATTTCTTGTATGAGTTAAGGAATGAATGGCCTTTGCCCACCCCCCACGCCCCATTGCTTCTTCCTGGTCAGTAAAATCTCACGTGATTCCTCTCAGCTGCTTTCCTCTGGCACTCACTTGATGTCCAACTGTGGCAGGTCTTGGTAGGGGAGGTTGAGATACTGGGGTCTCTTAGTACTGTTGCCTCTTTGGCTTCCAAATATCTGGCGCATTCCGGGTGCCCGCTGTTGGACAGTAGGTCGATCTTCATCCGGTAACCAGAGAACCTGTTCAGGGAGGATGGGCATGAAGCTGTGGAAGGCCTAGGGATCCAGGGGCAGGGGGGAAGTGGCAGAGAGTTTTGACCACATGGTAGGGTATATAAGCTGGGGCAGGACTCTGGGGCAGGGCCACCTCAAAATGGCCCGTAGGTCATTTTGCCTAGAGAAGGCAGGGGGATGGAGAGAAGGGCTGGGGTGGGGGGCACTTGGCGTCCTGGCAACATCACCATGGCTTGGGGCACTCTTGCATTCAGAACAGTCTCCAGTGTCTGGTTCACAAAAGTGTCATAGTATGTGTGGTTTTTTGGGGGACGGCGCAAATCAAATATGATGGAAAGGTTGAGGCCTGCAGCTTCCTTCAGTAGCTCTTCCAGTGTGGGTACTGACTGATTCTCAGCTTCTTTCCGATCTCGGCCTGATAGCTGCTTGGCCCCCCAGAAAGTTTGCCTCTATAAGTGAAGGAAAATAATTTGAAAGCCTAGAATAAGCCTTCAGGCCAACCCCCACAACCCACATCCTCACCATCTTTCTTTGTTCCTCCCACTTGCTGGCCAGCTCTCTCCCACCTCTGAGTCAGAGTCTTTCTCTAAACTGTGGCCCTCTTCATTATTCTGTGGCCCTTACTCTGTGTCCCCAACTTCCTACCCTCCCTACTTGCTGACTTCCTTTTTCCCACTACATTTTCTCTTTGGTTGCACAGAGACCACTGGGCTCTTGACCTACTCTTAATCCATCAGCCCTTTTTCTGGCTGCATCCACATCCCCTACTCAGGGTATTTTCATAGCTCAAACTACTTTTCCAACACCCTCAAATCCTGCCCCACTTGTTCACAAACCCCAGACTCGCATGCAATTCTCCAGTTGTCTGCACCCTCCGAGACCCCTAGAACTGTGGTGTTGAGCACACCAGGTGGACCATCGGCACTGTATCATATTTTTCATTCTCAGTCTTGCTTGGCTTATCCTTGATGTGCTCCCTCTCGCATTCTTCCTATTCCAAATATCTACCATTCTCTTCTCCCTGCTTTGTAATCAATAGGAGACCTTACTCCTGGTCTGTGAAATGGAAACAATTTGTTGTCAGCCTATGCATTAAATATTTCCTATGCACTGACTGGTGTTTGAAGTACTTTATGTGTATTAATTTATATAATCCCCCCAATAATCCTACAAGGTAAGTACTGTTTTTATGCCCATTTTCCAGAGGAGGAAAATGATACACAGAGAGATTAAGGAATGTTGCCCAGGCTCAGACAGCTAGTAACTGTGGAACCAGGATTCAAGCCCAGACATTCCCTGCTCTTAATCATTCTCATGTGTCACCCTATAGTTAAATGGGAAAAAAAGTCAGCTTGCCAAAGTATATGTGTATTTATCCTATTTGTGCAAAGTGAGACCTGTATATGAATATAGATATATATATTTATGTGTTAACTGTGTATCTCTCAGGTAGTATGGGAGACTTCAGTTTTCAGGTTCTGGTGATTTGGGTGTTTTTTTTTTTTTTGTAAGGAACACGTGATCAGAAAGGGAGGAACTGAAAAAATAAAGTATCCTGTTAGGTGTTTTTCATCACCTGCAGGATTGAAGTCTGCACTCTGAGTCTGGCATTCAGGGCCTTTGGAGAGCATATCTGCCCCACTGGCCAGTCTCACCCCCAACTACTCTCACGAATTTGATCTCCCAATGCCATGGAACCACTTTTTGTTCCCTGGGAACCTGTTTTTTTTCATCCTGTGGGCTGTATCTGGCTTCTCCCCTGACTCAGATTCCTGTTTCCTGCCTGGCCCATCTTCAAAACCATTCTTGCTCCGTAAGCTGCTCAGGCATGCTT
This sequence comes from Galemys pyrenaicus, assembly GCA_019455555.1. Classification (NCBI taxonomy): domain Eukaryota; kingdom Metazoa; phylum Chordata; class Mammalia; order Eulipotyphla; family Talpidae; genus Galemys; species Galemys pyrenaicus. The sequence goes on along the minus strand of JAGFMF010012065.1, from coordinate 55,575 downwards.
TCCCACACCCATCCTGCCAAACAGTGACTCCTCTTCCCTCTACTGTAAAAATACTGCTATCGTTCTGGGTTTTTTATCCTGATAGCCCATTGCCTATGCTCATTTCTTTACTAGTGGGAGTGACATGAGGGCAAAGACTATGTGCATTGCCCAGCACAGAGTTCATTCAGCAAATGCTTATCCGTGAGTGAACTCTGCCCCGAGTGCCTCCAAGTGTGTCTGCCTCTTCCCAGAGGTTGACCTCACTTACCTCTAGGAACCAGGCTCCAGCATTGAGTCTCTTCAGTTCACTCCAGGAAAAGTCACTGCTGTGGGCAGTGATTCGGTCTGGGAACACAGAGGCCACATCTGTGGTTCTGCTCAGGCGATCGTCATGCATAAGGAACGGGACCCCGTCGGAGCTGAGAGAACAAGGGGTATCAAGGTGCCAAGCTCTGGAGCTGGTCCTCTCTCCTGAGCTCCCCTGCTGTGTCCCTCATCCCCCCACCTTCCCTCACCTGACCATCACATCAGTTTCAAACACAGTAGCTCCACATTCTGCTGTCTTCCGCAGGGACATCAAGGTGTTCTCAGGGGCCAACTGGGAGAGAGAATTGGTGAGGAGATATCAAGGAATGTGGGAGTTGGGAATTCACAGGCCTGATGATAGGAGCTCTGCCCCCCCAGCATTCTAACCAACACTCACCATGGGGGCCCCTCGGTGTCCCATCAGGCTAGGCTTGGGGGGTAAGTCTCTAGGTTCCATGATACAGGGTGAGGATATGCATAAAGGGATCAGGAAAATGGTCAGAGCAACTCCAAAAAATAGGAGCAGTAGTAAAATCTTGGGACCTGTGGGGAGGAGTGGGGGACAAGCTGTGGAAAAAGGGCAGGATTGTGCTCTGGGGGTAGAAAGCAAGTTGCAGGTGGGAGACCACGCAGTGGGAAGTAGAAGCATTGAAGGCCAGTGATGGGTGGGTTTTTTTTGGGGGGGACAGGTGGAGTTGGCACCTTTCTGGTGGATATGGTAGAAGGTATCAGCCACAGGCCAGGCCAGGAGGGTGATGCCAGCAACTGCTCCAATGTGAAGGAATGGGGCTGTGGCCTGTGGAAAAAAACTGGTGAGGAAGGCTCTTCTTCCTGGTGCCCTTTTCCCCTCTCTCATAGAACCTGGGTTTTGGAGTTCAAAGCTACTTGTGGTCTTGGATGACCAGGGAGCAACATATGTTCTGGGGTTGGCTGTAGGCAAAAGCTCCCACTTAGGTGCTGGAGATCAGCCACTCACCTGCAGTGACACATGTAGGCTATGCCACTCCTCCTGCCACTGGATTTTCAGTCCCACGAGGCCAGCGACCACAAGAAGTATAACGAGGAGCAGCAGCACCTGGGGGGCCAGGGATGAACGTATCTTCTGTGACAGCCTGGATTCATGGCTCACTGGCTCCTGTCTGCCCCTTTGCACTATAGAGATGGGACTGTGCCCTTTCTCCTTTCATCCAACAGATATTTACTCGGCTTCAGGTCCTGAGTTCCAGGTCAGGGATAGGTAGGTACTAGAGGTCCTAGGTAACTAGCTGGCCAGTAGCTGGGTTGAGCGAGCCCCCTGCCCCACTCATTCCCGTCCCCATACTACCTTGTGCACACAGTGCAGGTACAGAGGCTGGCCACAGAGTCGCAGGATCAGGGCCAGGATCTGAGGGTAGACGATGGTAGGAGTAATGAGGCTTCAAGAGGGGTCACTGAGGAGGGCGCCTCAGGCCACCACCCCTGCATCCCCTCCCCTCGGTGACCCAGCTTTCAGGGTAGAACTGAGCAGGAAGGAATGGCTGAGGTGGGGGTTAGGGGAATTGATTTCCAGACCTACCAGTAGCAGGGATGCATATGTGACCAGCAAAGAGGTGACCAGCAGGAATACCAGGGACCAGTCCATCCAGCGACCCCACTGCTGGAATAGGAATCTGTGCGAAGGGAGAGGGAGGTGTATGAGTTGGGGAAGGGGTTAAGTGACCTGAAGGTAGTAGATCCAGGGGGAGGGCTAGAAGGGACTGAGGGGAAAGCCCTTTATAGGATGGGGGACTTCAAGGATTGGGGGGTGCTTCATGGGTAGATATTCTAAGGATGTTGGGTAGCAGAAGACCTGGGCAGGGCTGGGGATGACTGAGTGGGGGGGCGGGGTGTTCCAAGGGTGAGTAGGGAGCTGACAAGTTTGCCAAGGAAGGAGGGGCATGACACACTCATTGAAGTTGTGCAGGTCATTGAGAAGGACGAGCCCGATGTACAGCCATCCCAGGGAGAGGAGGAAGGCGAGGAAGAGCAGGCCAAACCAGAAACAGTCACACTGCAAAGGGGCAGGAGAGAAGTTCACAGCCGATCCCCATTTCTGGTTCAGAGTTCCCAAGGGATGGCAGTGCAGGAGCGCTTTCTGCCAAGCATTGGGCTGCTTGTGCTCGGCTCTGAGGCAGTTCTTTTCATATTTGAGGGAGATTTTCCTCCTGGGGAGAGAGAACCTCCCCCAGCTGCCTCTGAGTGTACTCAGCCTCTTGATCCCTTTTAGATGGCCCATGCTTCAGATTTCCACCCCCCCACCCCCCAATCCCTATTCCACCTTGCTGATTTGCGTATTCTCTTGGGGGCATTTCCTCCAGTGGCAGCTATACAGGCAGTGGAGGCAGCGGGCCCAGACGGAGCAGCAGCTGGGAGACTCGGCCATGGTGAGGGCCTGGGGGAAGGGACACTGGGTCATTAGGGACCCTGGCAGAAGGCAGATCCCAGACTCCCTCCCAGTGTATCTGGAGCAGGGGTGGGATAGGAGGAAATATGGAAGAGCAGAGGCTTGGGCCTTCCCAGCAGGTCATGGGGCAGGACCGTGGCCACGTTGGATGAGGTGGTGAGCAGAGGGGGACAGCCTCTGGGGTCTTTCTTGTCTTTTAATCTGGGTACCTGGAAAGTCAGTGGGACACCAGGGAGGTCTGGTCTCTTTGCAGGCAAGAGACACATCCATTCTCTCCAACTCCTCCCCATTTACCATCTGACTTTGGAGATGAGTGCTGGCCCAGGGTGGGGTAGGGACTCAGAAGAAACTGCCCAAGGTGGGACAAACTCAATTCAGCAAGTTGAGGCAGATCTGGCCAAGCACGAAGCAGCTGCCTTCCACCTCAGAAACCCAGAGTAAACCGAAGCAGAACTTCAAGTTCTGACCTGAGGCTAAGGGAAGCCTAGCTAGTTGGCCAGTTGCTATGGATACAGACATTGCACACTTCACAAAGCCCTCACTGAAAGATCCTCTGTCTCCACCTCCCACTGGGCAGGGGCACTTCTAATAAGAGGAAGACTTTAGAGGAATGGGTTTGCCTGGATCACACCTAGCCTTCTAAAGGAACCCTTTTCCTGGCCACAGAGATCTGGAAAATCCAAGCAAGCCTTCTCTTCCCAGTCTGTTCCTTTCCTGCCTAGTCATCCCCCCACCCAGGCCAAGAACCCTGTCCCAGCCTTCCACCTTCCAGTGCCCCACCCTCTGAGTTCACTTAAGTGGAAGTACAACAAATGCAGGGCAAAGGTGTGTTGGGGGGGGTGTGTGGTTGTCTTGGGGCAGGGGATCCCTACACCTTGTGCTTTTGGGTCAGGCTGAGATCAAGTTGGCTTACTGATCCCCAAACTAGTCTGGGTGTGCATGCACACTCGTGGCTGTCAGTAAAGATGGGTTTCAGGATGAATTTGTGTCTATAAGGGAGCCCCGGGTATATGCAAAGTGTGTGTGGAATGAGGGACACCACCTCTCGTCATCTGTGCTCCCCTGAGCCTGTGGAAGCTTAGGGAGGTGCTGGGTCCTTGAAAGGATTGCTTCTGAAACTGCCTTCCTTACCCCATGTTTGCCTTGGGAAAGGAGGTTTAGGGTAGGGTGTGTAGGGGTGGAGGGTAGGGGGCTGAAGCTAGGGAAATAGCTGGGGGAAGGAAACCTGTCCTCTCCTAGAAATCCCTCCTGGGAAAAAGGCATCCCAAAGGGAGGTAGTCCCCTGTCTCTTCTCATGCAGGGACTAGGTTGCAGTCTCCTGTCCTTGGCTCTGTCCGCAACTCCAACTTCCCTTCAGGTACTGCCCCTGAACCCCAGACACTGCCTTCCAGAGTCCCACCTCCCTCCAGTAGCTGTCTGTAGGTTGGCATCAGGAGCTGAGCAGCTGAAAACTCCAATCAAGGGAGCTTAGCAAGGCTGCTGTTCAAACCCTGGGCCCATTCCTTGCCAGCAGAAGCCCATCTCAGCCCCGCCACTCCCAGCTGTGGCCCCCAGCCTTCCCCAAGCCCTCACACCTTTTCTCAGCGGCAGCTCCACTCTGCTCTCTGCTCTGCACTGCACAGCTTCCCAGCTCCTCTCCGAGTTGTCTGCCTCCTCCCTCTTCCAGTCCTTAGCTCAGCCCCACCAGTCAAACAGGTGGCACTGCCACCTACAGGAGGCTGAACGGGTCCTCTCTGAAGGCCTGCAGCGGCTCTAAGGTCTGTGCACAGCCCAGGGGTAGGGTGAGTGGTGGGGTTAGATAATGAGAGGGAAGAAAGGGAGGGCCGGCTGATCTGCTTAGTTACTAGCAGCCTCCAGTCTGGGGGCTTGGGGCAAGGAATTCCTTTGTGCAGCCTTCCCCATCCCTCGGTCCCTCCCCCATCCCCCTCTCTGTCATTGCCGGGGCTTTGTCTTGGCTCAGAGAGGCGAGAGCTGAGGGCACTGGCTGGCGGGAAACTGGGGGAGGTGACCACAGAACTTTGTAACTTGACAGTGGGAAGGGGCCCAGTCAATCTACCCAAGGGGTGTGTGTGTGTGTTAAGTCTAGCATCTAGTCTCAAGCTCCTTGGGAGGACAGCCTCTATGGATCAGCCTCCCCTCTTGAAATCCTACTTCTATTTTTGCACAGTGCATCTAGAAGAGACAGTGTTGCAAGCTGCTCCCTGATGTCTGGGCAGCAGGTCATCCTGTTTCTGTGTTGGGGGGCCCCATGGGCTTGTGGATCCTGGTTGACACTAGCAGCCCTCCCCTTCCTCCCATACACTCAGATAGGAGATGCTTATTCATTCAGGACATGTGAGGAATTGTGTCATTCCTGTCCCCAATGAATTTAAAGTCTCTTTCCACAAATCATTTGAGAAGTGTATAGTATGTTAGGGTCAGAGTCAGGAGCTTTTGGAGATGAACATACAAAAGATGTTACAACACCATCAACAGGAGAGGACTGGTTACCTCACGTACCTTCAGTTTAGCGCTAAAGCACAGGACTCTGGGTAGGCTGGGACTAGGGGCTGAGTTGAGTTGACCTTCCTGTTCTATCTTTTGGCTGATGCAGTCACTTGAAGCCTGGGCTAGCACAGTGTAGGTGGGAGAGGATGTCTTCTGTGGGAATAAGCTCGGTTTACCCCTCCCTGGGCTGGATTTGGAACTGGGAAAAGGAAGACTGACTCTCTTATGCCTAGAGCCAGCCCCCCTCCCTCTCTGCCTTCCCATTGTATCCAGGGGCTCTTGTTGGCAATGGCAGAGCCTCCCTTGCTGGCTCAGCATTAACATGCAAAGAGAAGAAGGGCCGCTTGCTGGCAGGAGGCCAGAGAGGACTGACCAGTCACCTAGTCAGGATTTATTCTAGATAGGTTGTTCTTCAATTTCCTTTGCTTGTGCTCTGTGGTGGATTCTGGAAGAGTTTTAGCTTTCATGTGCTGAGTTCTGTGGGGGTGCTTTGGGAACTATTTTGGCTGGTGCGGGGAGGAGAGGGGACTGGGATTCAGAATGCAGGATATGAAACTCAGGACTTGTAAAAGCCTCAGAAGGCTGTGAGGCCAGTTGGCAGCCTGTGTATGGTACTCCGTGGCTGGCCCCCTTTCAGCTTTAAGCAGAGATGAAGAAGAACCCTGATGCATATTAAGGAGAAAGCCACACCCTCCCCTCTCCTTTCCAAGAACAGAGCAAGCTGCAGGTGCTGTGCTGACAGAACTGGGCAGCAGTGCAGTCCCATGCTCATGCTATGCCAGGACACCAGGCCTCAGGACATTAGAACAGCCGCCACTCCTCCTTGAGAGACACACAGAAGCTTTGGTGTTAAACCTTGGGTTCACGTCCTATGTTAGGAGCAAGGGTCTGAAGGTGAATCTCAGGAAACTCCAGGGTACTGGACATTAACTTAGACTGAAGCTGACCAAGTCATTATAAAGTAAAAGCTGCATCTTTTCCACTGAAGATGGGAGGCAAGGTCACTTACCCACATTCTGATAGTGACTATCTCTATCTCTAAGAAGGAACCCCTCCCCAATACATACTTGAGATAAAATAAAGTTTTTACCACTAACAATCCTTTAGGCTAATGATACTTGGAATTCACAATGAAGAAACTCTGCCCCAATACATACTTTAGACAAAATAGTTCTTACCACTAACAAAACCTCTAGGCTAATGATATGGATCCACTGTGAAGAGGTCACAGGTATGAGGTGATCACATGTTCGAGATGGAATGACCGCATGGAAAGAAGAGCCAAGGAAGGACTCTAGGCTCTAGTTAATGCTGGGTTAAAACTGCATAGAGCCTCCACCTGTTTCTCGGTGGATGCTGACTTCCTTATGCTGAATTACCTAAGTGATAAAAAATTCTTACTTGATACTTGCAGGATTAGAACCTCCATTATTTCTATTTCTTGCAGAGTTCAAGAACCCAGAATGGAGTAACAGTCCTAGCTCTATTACTTAGTAAGTTCGTGACTTTAAACAAGTTACTTCTTTGTATCTCAGTTTCCTCATCTGCAAAATAAGGACAGCTATCTACCTTGAACTTTTTTGTGAGGAGCAAATATAGTTGTAGCAAGCACAAGGAGATAATTAATTAGTAAATATTGCTCCTTTTCCCCCACATCTGGACTGCAGGCAGGTTCTACAGTGGAGGTCACAGGCTTTGCTGGCTCATAATTCTCATTTCCAAAGGAAAGACACACTGGTGTTCCACACTCTCCTCTGGGGAAGAGGGCAGAGAGATGTGGGTATTTGTATGACTCCTTAATAGTGCTCCCAGGGGCTGAGGAACACAGGCTCAAATTACATCTCTCCCTCTAGCACAGAAAGAGCTTTCTAAACAGTAGATGAACTAGAATTTATTTATTTACTTAACATTAACATTTTAAAAGATTTCATTTACCTCAGCAACACAGAAGACAATTGAGGGTACAGATAAAAACATTTACAACCCAAAAATCCCAACTTCATTGCTGAGATGGGGTGAAGGATAGGTTCTGGGCCTCTATTCTAGGCCAGGCTCCACCATTAAGCAGAGACAACCTAGGACTAAGACAGCCTCAGCCTCATCCCCATCTGGAGACAGTCTTAACTGCTCACAGATAAGAGCTAGATTGTACTGGGGACTGGTTCTTGCTGAGTCAATGGAAAGGTCAGTTGGTTCTCTCTTCAGCAGGTTAGCTTAGCACCTTTTTCTGGACAAGAGAGGAGTAGTAGTCTGGGGCTGAGACACTGAAGACTGCCAAAATCGAATAGGATCCCTCTTTCAGTAACATGTAGTCCCTCTGTACAACAGCAAGAAACTGGAAACCCAAAAAACCACTCCGGCTGCAGCCTGAAAGGCTCTCTCAAGCCAGACTGGGACAAATGATAAGTTCATTTTCAGTGGGCCTCTTCTTCAATAGGAGAGCAGCCAGAGAAGAAGCTGGTATTGCTGGCCAAAGCCCGTTTCTTTTTCTTTCCAGGAGCTTTATTTTCTTGGGACTCTGTTGCCATATGTTTTGATTCTGGGAAGTCAAGGGAGGAGGCAGGCGGAGACATCTTCTTTAACAGCACCTGGTCCACATCACACATCTCCTTCAGGATCTAGGAAGGACAGACAGGTATGACTAGATCTTGGGTAGGGATAGAAGCTCGGCCCAGCCTAGCCACTCCCAGTGGTTTGAGGTGTCACCTAAGATTGCTCTGTGGAAGAAAAGAGATTAGCCTGTGCCCAGATTCTAGCAAATAGATTGTACCTTTAGTCCCTCCCTGGCCCCCCACTGCTATTGGTCATAGCCAATGTAGAGAGGGATGCTAATATAGTTAGAAATGCCTGTCTTTCAGCCTACCTTGCTATTAGGAGTTGCGCAGACAGGGTTGAAGAAGCTTAATCCTGGGGTCACCTCTGTGGGATCCTCCAGTTTGAAGGACCCTTCTGAATCCTGGGTCCCCTCAACAGTGCCCAGACTATCCTGAGAATCAAGCCAGAAAGGCATATTAGAAAGCTAGTCACCAGGGTTACAAAGTCTGTCTATGTTCCTTCAACCAGCATGGAGGGCTTCATCAGTTAGTTTAAGCCAGTCTTAGGGAGACCCTGTCCAGGGAGGTTTCAGGGCATGAAGGCAAGAGTGGGAAAGAACAATGCACAGGGCACAGTTTGAGGCAAGGGTTAAAACAAGGACAAGCCTTGGCCATTTCTTTGATTACTCTTTGGCCCTCTATAATCTGCAGTGTCCCTTTTAGCAGCCCTACAGGGTGTTAGCTGTATTAATCTTCCCTTGAGAGAAGGAAACTGAGGCCAAGACAAAGATGTTACTTAGGTAACAAGGTGCTTTGGTGGCAGAGATTGTATTATAGTCTGTTGTCATGGAAACAGAACTGCTTAAAGAGTCAGGAAGCCTGAGGTCTAATCTTAGCTGTCATGACCAACAGTGTAATATCATGTAAGTCACCAAAGCTTATCTCTAGACCTTAGGTTCCTTCTCTGTAAAATGGAAGAACTGGATTAGAACAGTAGTTTTTAACAAATGAAATTTTGAGAGGAAGCCCAATACATAAACAAGTTAAGAGCAAGTTGCTTTGGTTCAAGTTGGGTCAAAGGCACTTCCTTGGAACCACCATAGGACTCTAGAACTGACACTGAGATATGGGAATAAAGGTTCTTTAAGGTAGCATCTTAGCCCAACCTCTAACTTGCCACTTTATTCCTGTAATGATCACCTACCTTAGAAGTCTCTTTAATAGAAGACATAGGGCAAACTTGTTCACATGCAGATGTAAGAAATGTATGATAAATGATCACTTGACTAAACCTGCTAGAATGACTGGTTATTAGGAATGAGCTTTTGCTGTAAGCACCTGCTTAGTGCTACCCTTCTCAATGCACATTTTGTTGCCCCGAGTTTGCTATTCTTGGGAGCAATATAAAGGAGGACTACTACAGTTAACTTGGCTTGCAACATTGAAGAAGTTCCTGAGTCTTTTCCTAGAGCCATGGGATAGCTGGATCTTATGGAGATGGTCTATGTAACTAACGTCTCAAGATGTCAGAAAGGTTAACTTCCTTCCTGGAAGCTGCCACCTTAGCATGTGACCCTTGTAGTTTCAACTAAGCCTCTGGACTAGTTTGATCCTGCATGTCTATTGCTTGAGTTCCTGTTCCTTATTCTGCCTCAGAAATTTTACAGCCAAGGCTGGTAGGAAGCAGGATTCCTGAAAATGGCTGTGGTTTCTGAAGGAGGTGTGTAGATAGGCTAAAGTGAAGAAGGAGGACTAAAAAGTGAAATGACTTTTTTTCTGGTTGTAGAGGGAAGGGTAAGGGTAGGAAGAGCTATGCAGGAGGCTCCAAGTTTCAGGATGGAATGTAGACTAAAGGGGCAGAAACAGGGCCTCCCTGGTGGTACAGCAGGTTGAGTGCCACACTGTGAAACATCCATGGCACAGCAGTGCGAGTTCGATCCCCAGCCAGGGAGGGGACCCACATGGTGCAGCAGACCTGTCCTGCCTCGCCTGCTGCTCCCCTCAGCAGTGTATTTCAGTCAATCTGCCTGTTCTGCTCCCCAGTCTGTCTCTGGTGAGTCCTCTCACCTCCCGTGCCTCTGGCCTGTACCTCAGCTCTTGTATGCATAAATAAACAAATCTTAAAAAAAATAAAATAAAAGGGCAGAAACAAGCGAACTGAAGGGATGGTGCGGGCCAACAGCACTGATCCTACCTTGATTTGCTGACGGTTCCGACACTTTGTAGGGTCACAGCTGCAGTCCACGCCACAGTCCGATTTTTGTCTCCTGCACCCACACTGCTTATTCCCACACCAGCCCTTGCAGGAACACTGCAAAACAGGTTGTAGAATGAAACCTTACTGAAAGGGTTAGAAGGTTAGTTTAGAGTGCCTTCTCTTTATTTTGCAAGTCTTTCTAGAAACAATGGAAAGTACCATCAACTTTACTGAGCTTCCATCTTCTCATTCCTTTCTTCTTCAGGGTAACAATCACCAGAAACTACCGTAAGTCCACCAAAAACAAGTCATGCCCAACAAATCTATTTTCTTTTATGGATAGTGTATTTGAAGACAGGTCAGAGGAACACCATAATAATGCAAGACAACTGAGAAAGACTCATAATTTTTGGGTAAAGTGAGCTGGATGGTAGTAGGGTTAGGTGTATTTATGAAACAAGCAAACAAGTATAGAGTTGATCAATAGCTTTAAATCTACCCGGCTGTACTTTCATCCAACTTACTTTGTCCTCAGCACATTCAACATTTTAATAAATCACTAATAGGAAATAATTTACATTTGTATAGCACTTTAGTTTTCAGAGTACTTTCATTTATACAGATACAAAATCTCATAACCAGCCTACAAGGTAGGAATACTACTTATCAGTTTTAACAACACAAAGCTGGAAGGATGATTAATATGTAAGAAAGCAATCAAAATTCAAAAGTATTTTAATGGGCTGGAGTTATGGGCTGAAAGTAGAAAGAAAAGTTGTAACAGGAATAAATGTAAGTCTGGCATTTACCAGCCATATAACTTTGTATATGGTATGTGGATGTGTATATCATGACTGTTAGAAACCCACCATCATCTCCTAATACCATAACTGAGAACTGCTGTAATAGAGGGATTCTTTATATAGAGTGGGAAGTAGAGCTGAAGACCTCTAGGGTTCCTTTAAGCTGGCTCAACCCTGACTGCACATAAGAAATCTCTGCAGAGCTTTTTAAAAAGGCCAAGTCCCACCTCAAACCAATTAAATCAGAGTATCTGGGGGGTGGGGTCCAAGATTTTCTGTGTTTAAAATCTCTCTTGGGGAGTCTAATGTGTAGTCAGGGGTAAGAATTATTTCCTTAGATTCTATAATTTTCCCACTGATTTCAAAAGTGTTATACCATATCTCAGAATAAGATCCAGTAAAAATTTTAATATAATGAATACCAGGACAGGAATAAGGAGAGTTGGGTTTTAGTTCTACATTTAATATTCGGCATGACCTTAGATAAGTCATTTAAATCAAGTTCATCTCCATTCTTTCATCACTAAGGCAGAGACAAGAATACTTGTCCCCTTTTTTTTTCTGCCAAAAAGGATAAATATTTGTAAAATGCTTAGTGTTTTAATAACAACACTAGCATGGTACTTTATACCTCGCTTTAACTGTATCACTATTTTTTTTTACTAGAGCACATGACCTCAGCATGTCTAGCACATGTAGGAAATATGGCTGAGTGAGGAAGCCAACTCTTTCAGCATTAGTTTTGCACAAGTCACCATTTGGTGCCTGCTGCAGTCTTCTTTGCAGTAACTTAGTGATAATATCAGTATGCTTCAGCTGGGTTAACGATAATTAGGATGGCTTATGTGCAAAACATCAAGGTCTCTAGCTAATGTGTTTATGAGAAGTCTTATCAAAGAGTGCTCATATCATCCACATACCTTAAGATTGCCCAAAGAGAGAGACTAGATTTTGTCAACTTGTTCCCCTTAAAGTCCATTATAGTCTCTCAAACTATGAAACCAGGGGAAAAGCATAAAGAATCACCTCTCACTGTTGTGGCCATAGGCTTTCTCACTAACAGCAAATACTATCAGTATTCACTTGCAACATTTGGTATACTTCTGTATTTCCCTTTTAAGTTTAGAGTCATAATGCTATAACAAATACACTAAGCTCTCCTCAAGGACAAGTATACCATATTACTTCACATTTGGAAACTCCTTCCTAGGGGTTATAGGTCCTTTACTATTTGTTTAAGCCTGCTTCCTATTACTTAGCTGATCTTTTAATCTACATTTTGCTCATGTGCTCCACTTCAACCATAGCAGAGTCCATCAAGTTTGTTGAGTAAACGAATGAAAGTCAGGCATGTTCTGCCCTGTTTTCAAGTGTCTCAACCTTCTATTCTATTACTACCAAATCTTTGAGCTAGGTTATTCATTGTGCTAGGAATGGTCAGCGAGTGCTCCTAAGACTTCATTTCCCTTTCTGTTTTATAAAGCAGCAATACTTATCTTTCATGGCATCTTCCTAAATGTTATCTATTTGGCTTGGCTTTATAGTTGTCACTCTTTTTTATAAAGATTTATTTATGCATACAAGAACTGGAGTATAGGCCAGAGGTATGGGGAGGGGGGTGAGAAAATTCTCCAGAGACAGAGTGGGAAACAGAACAGGCAGATAGACTGAAATACACTGCTGAGGGGAGCAATGGGTGAGACAGGAGAGGTCTGCTGAACCATGTAGGTCACCTCCCTGACCGTGGATCGAACTCATGCTGCAGTGGCTGCCAATAGCTTCATCGTGCTGCAAATTAACTCCTTGTGCCACCAGGGAGGCCCCTATACTTGTCATTCTTAATAACCCCTCAGTCCATGTCCCTAAGATGAAGATTTTGAGGTTCTATGGTATGCTTCTATTTTTTAAAAAAATATTTATGATTTATTTTATTTATGTATCCAAGAACTGGGGGTAGTCAGCGTTGGTGGTATAGTGGTGAGTATAGCTGCCTTCCAAGAACTGGGGGTACAGGCCAGAGGTGAAGGGGTGAGACATTTCACTGGAGACAGAGTGGGGAGCAGAACACGTGGATTTACTGAAATACACTGCTGAGGGGAGCAGTGGGCGAGACAGGAGAGTCTGCTGTGCCATGTGGGTCAGCTCACTGGCTGGGGATCAAACTCATGCTGCAGTAGCTGCTGATAGTTTCATTGTGCTGAGACTCCACCTCTTGTGCCACCAGGGAGGCCCTATGCTTCTATTTCTTTGCCTGTTTTCTCATTAGATTATAAGCTTTCTGAGGCTAAGGATGAGCTCTTAGTCTCACTAAGAGCATATGATATACTGCATTCCTGACCCTTTCAAAATGACTCAGTGCCACTATGACTCTATATTCCTGACTTGCTCCTCTCTGGTGGTGTGGTTTTTACAAGGTTCAGTTGCCCATATAGTATGCTATCAGCTAATTAAAATGTCACCTTTCAGGAAGGCAATTGTGGTAATGCTGAACTGTTCTGCCTGAAAAGTTACCAATAATTATGTAGGGGGCCTCCCTGGTGGTGCAAGGGGTTGGGTCTCAGCACTATGAAGCTATCGGCAGCCACTGTAGCATGAGCTTGATCCCTGGCCAGGGAATTGACCCATATGGTGCAGTCGACCTTTTCTGTTTTGCCTGCTATTGCCCTCAGCAGTGTATTTCAGTCTATCTGCCTGTTCTGTTTCCCACTCTGTCGCTGGGGAATCCTCTCACCCTCTGCACCCCTGGCCTAAATCCCAGCTCTTGAATGCATAAATAAATAAATCTTTAAAAAATCATGTAGGACTCTCCCATTGTGTAAGTATAACATGCCTCAAAGTCAGATGGTTCCTAACTAGCCTTAAGTATTAGCCTTTTCTTAATTTCCCTTTGCCCCTTAGCCTAGTGAGACATAAATCACTTTATCTGGCAAGGAAGAATAAGTTCCCATTCAGCTTCTGTTCAACATTTTCAAAAAAGATTTATTTCTATTTACTTACGCATATAAGAACTAGGGGATAGGCCAGAGGTGCAGGGGGTGAGAGGATTCACCAGAAAGAGTGGGCTCAGAACAGGTGGATCCATTGAAATATATTGCTGAGGGCAGTAGTGGGTGAGACAGGAGAGGTATGTCATACCATGTGGGTTAGTTCCCTGGCTGGAGATCGAACCCATGCTGCAGTGACTGGCGATAGCTTGATACCTCTGAGACTCCAAACCCTGCGTCACCAGCGAGGCACTGGTCAACATTTTTTACTGATTTGACTGTGATACAGTAGAAACAAATTGGACTTGGAATATTTGATTTACAAGTCCTGATTGCCGGTTGGTTTTATTACCTTGGGCAAGGACATTTCCTTACTGTGACTCTGAGATCCATGAGTAAATTGCAAATAATAAACACCTCACTGGAATTTTTTTCTGATGATGAAGAGAGATAACATAAATGAGAGTAATTTTATAAAAATGTCAAGGATGATTATGATCACTTTGAAATCAGTCTTAGTGAAATGGTGTGGAATACCATTAATCTGTTCAAATTGCTAAGTACCTGAAAACATGAAGAGAACCACTTTGTATACTCATGTAACCCTCTTTGCTAGTACTGGCTTCCATACAGATGGGGTCCAACAAGTATCCCTTAATGGAGCCAATGCTTCTGAACAGGATGTTGGGGTCTGGCTGCAGGATATGGAGCTGGCACATTCCTATGGCTGTAAGGACTAATGAAAAGAACCCCTGAGAGAGCTAAGAGCTGTCTCCTACCCCTTGGATGTTCTTCTTGGACACCTTAACTAATTTTGTTGGCTTCCACTCCTCATCATCACCATCATCGGAATCACCATCACCGTCCTCAGGCTCATTCACAGAATGCTCTGAATAATATTTTAGATCCTCGATGTCCATGCTTTGCTCCAGGAATTTTTCTTTAAAACGGGAAGGTTTTGGCTAAGAAAAAGTGTTTGGGATGATTATTTAATAAAAATGAAAACAAACAGACAAACAAAAAACTCAAACGCCCCATATGGATCATATCTTTCCAGTAACTATTGCTAGCTATATTTTCAGAGAAGAAACTTTAGACTTCCTTAAATATACCCCACTTGGAAATTCTGCTTTAGCCTTTGGCCTCAAAGTCTTTGAAGGGACAGATACTGAAGGGTTTGATGCTGAGCCATTTGAGGGAGGAAGGAGGGACTCAGGATATGAGATAAGTATCTTTGGATGGACAGCTGAACACTGCTCTTTTCTCCTGCTCCTCTACCACCTCCTCAGTTGTGTTACATAATCCTTGTACATGGCCAAAAGTCAGCCTTCTTGGGGAGGGAGAATGCCTATTTTTCCTCAAGATTATACTGTAATTTTACCTGGAACTCCGAGGAAAACTGATGTGCTAGAATTTGGGGATTTTAACTTTCAACCTCTTCTAAAAGGTGATCTTTGTACACTCACCCTAAACCTTCGCTATGCAAAGGTATCACAGGCATGGAGCAGTTTACCTTAGGTGGGATATATTCAAAAGAAG
This sequence comes from Galemys pyrenaicus, assembly GCA_019455555.1. Classification (NCBI taxonomy): domain Eukaryota; kingdom Metazoa; phylum Chordata; class Mammalia; order Eulipotyphla; family Talpidae; genus Galemys; species Galemys pyrenaicus. The sequence continues at coordinate 40,321 of JAGFMF010012065.1, read as the reverse complement.
AGTCTGGAGATAGAAGGGAATCCTTAGGAAGATGAGGTTTTTGTCTGCTGGCTACTTGAAGAAGGGTCAGTTTCTATTTGAAAAGAAGAGACAAAGGTGTATAATACGGAACAGCTTCTGGGAGTGTTCATGGCTAAAACAAAGATTCCAGAACTAAGCTAACTCAATTTGAAAACTAGCACAAATTTAAACCTTAGTAAAGTGAGGTGTGTAATAGTAGAGTAAGTTGAAGGACTCTCATGTTACAAGATAATTATTAGATACATAAAAGAGCAAATTTAAAAATGTGAATTTCTATCATTTTGAAATGTACATAACTATATAGCACAGAAACTTAATGTAGATCTCATAAAATAAAGCAAAATCATCACTTTGAGGGTAGCTCCGAAGAGCTGGCCTCAGTGGTAATGGGGTCTCCCAGTGGATGGAACGCTTTATTACCTGCTTGATGATTTCATTCTCCCGGAGAAGCTGCTGATTTTGCTCACATACTTCTCGCATCTTCTCAAGTTCTTCATCCTATTTCCATATAGTGCAGTGTTAGGTGGGGTTATTTTGGGGACTACATGTGGGTTGTCAAACAACTCACACAGCTGAATACATAATGCTGCCAAGTAGCTGGAAGGTGGTTTTTGAACAGTAGGCATTGGCAGTAAGAAAAATGCCTGATTTCCACCATTTAGGTGTCCTGAATGCAACTTCTACTCCAATGCTCCGAAGCAGCCCTGACTACGCTTGCAGGAATCATGTGCTCTATCTTACACATCTTTCTTATTCTTTTCTGTTCTTTAGCTCACATTACTTATTCAAATCAGGATGCTGATTAAGAACCAAAAACAGAATTAGCTCTATTTTTTTGAAGTCTACTATTCACTCTTTGATGAACAATCTTTGATGCTTCTGTTCACCCTTCTCAACACAGACCAGACAGTTTATTTGTTAAATTAAAATGCCTGACTAAACTTCCTGGCACTGAAGTGGATTCACAAATACAAATTTAATTAGTTTGATTTTGTCTTCAATGGGAGGTATCAATGAAACCCAAGAGACTGGTAGTTCAGGAAAAAGATTCAAAGATGGATAAAAGTGCTCCAACATGGGTGTGGTGTTGCCAACCTCTGGAAGAAATTCACACTTTGGCATTTTATAGGTATGGCAGATCTAAGATCAGAAGAACAAGCTCAGGAAAAGATAGCTAAACGTCCCTAAGTTTCCACCGGATGATTTCACTTTCTTAACTCTTTAGAGCTCAGCATTGAGGCACAAGTCAAGTCTCAAAGTCTGGTATGAAGTATGTACTATCATTTCTGTACCCAAAAGGTTATTCTATATGTGGCTGCATTTTAAATACCCTAAATTGATCAAATAGGGCCATAAGCTACCATTATATTTTTTAGTAGTTAATTACTCTGCTGTGTGACTGCCTAAATCAGACAGGATTCTCAATCAGGCTTGTGGGATCCATCTCCAGATACTTTTGTGTCATTATCATACCTGACACTTCAGTGTACTGAGCAGCTGTTGTTCCTTCTCACTGACTGACTCCTCTAGCTGCTTCTCTGCCATTTGGCTTTGCTGCAGTTGGCTGAGGAGGTAAAGCACCTACGGAAAGATACAATCCAGTGAGACCAAATGAATAAGAGAAAAAATAGATTTCTGGCTTAGTCCAAGCAGCAACCTAGGTGACACCTATGATTTAGAAGTAAACTGTGTAGTGAGCAATAGTCACAATGCTTATCAGCATGTTAATTATGGTATTAAAGTTGGTGGCAAAAGCCATTTTCACTGATATGAATAAACTTAGACAAGCTTCAGGTTTCTTATTTGCAAAATTTGGACGAGACTACCTGGTCTTTTGATGGAAACTTCATGCCCCTGTTATTATTTTTTAAGCTAACAACAAAAAGCAGTGATTTATTTCTGAGTATAGTTTCGTGGCTTGTCTGAGTTTACCTTTTCTTGGTGCTGTTGCTCCACTCTGACCAGCTCTGCCTGCAACTCTGTCTCTATTTCAGCAAAATTATTTCGTTCCTCAAACAGCATCTTCTGCATGTCAGCACAGCTGGCCTTGTTCTGTTTCAGATTGCTTTCAAGTTTGCTGACCTGTATTTTGGAGGAGACCAGCTGGAAGGGATAAAAGATCAGTTTTTTTTTTAAAGATTTATTTATTTATGCATACAAGAGCTGGGGTATAGGCCAGAGTCGAGGGAGGTGAGAGGATTCACCAGAGACAGCATGGGGAACAGAACAGGGCAGATCCATGGAAATACACTGCTGAGGGGAGCAGCGGGCAAGGCAGGAGAGGTCTACTGCTCCATGTGGGTCCCCTCCCTGGCCCGGGATCAAACTCGCGCTGCTATGCTGTAGATGCTTCACAGTGTGATGCTCAACCAGCTGCGCCACCAGGGAGGCCCCAGGATAAACGATCAGTTTTTATAGGATATGGCCACCTTTCTCCCATTCATTAGCAGGGAAATGCCAGCTTTCTTGAAATGAATTAAGGAAAGTTCCTTCATGTCTAGTCCATTCTTATTTTTCATATCACGTGGATTCTACCACTGAATAGTAACAACATTAACAGGACAAGAGCTTATATTTCTGTGGAGCTAGACAGAGAATAAGCTACAGCACTAAAGTAATTTAATCCTGTGTTCTGCCTCAAGGTAAGAATGAACCTAATACAGTGTCTGATGATCCTAAATTCTGATATTTGAGAATTTATTCCTTGAGCTAAAAGAAAAATCCATAGGACACACTCTTATGGTCAATTATGTCCCATCTCAGAATGTTTGTGTTCACATGTAGGAACTTGTAGATTCATTAGCTGAGACTGGCATTTCAGACTGGATTGATAGCCTATGCTGGCCTAGTTTCACATTTACTACTAGCCCAGATCTAAATCATGATATTATGAACATCATAAACACCAGTGTTTATAAGATTAATCAGGATTTCCTTAGCAGAAAATAATCTGCTAACCCAACATAAAACATATAAAGGATAACATGACTCCAACTTGCAGAGTTGGAGGTTTGTATGTTTGTCTCAAGTGAAAATGCCTCAATCATCAGAGGGGATCAATGTAATTTTTCTTGTGACTATGTAAGTGTAGCGGCAGGAAACGGCAGCACTGGAGCAAGGTTTGGGATGGTTCTGGGCAGATGGGTCAAGGAGAGTCTTGGAGCCCTCGGTGGCTTTTCATGCTTTATTTAGTAGAGGTGGCCAGGTACATGGCAGGCAGGGGTGCCGGGGTGCCGGGAGGCTGGC
>JAGFMF010012064.1:343949-354373 GCA_019455555.1 Galemys pyrenaicus | reverse complement strand
GTATATTCCTAGGAGTGGGATTGCTGGATCATATGGAAGTTCCATTCCTAGTAGATTGAGGAGCCGCCATACTGCTTTCCATAATGGTTGGACCATCTTACATTCCCACCAGCAGTGTAAGTCTCTTACTTTGTTTTTTTTTAAAGATTTATTTATTTACACATACAAGCACTGGGGTACAGGCCAGAGGTGTGGGGAGATGAGAGAAGTCACCACAGAGAGCGGGGAGCAGAACAGGCAGATCAACGAAAGTACACTGCTGAGGGGAGCAGCGGGCACAGCAGGAGAGGTCTGCCGCACCATGTGGGTCCCCTCCCCAGCCGGGGACAGGGATTGAACTCGTGCTGCAGTGGCTGCGGTTTGCTTGATAGTGCGTTGCTTAACCCACTGCACCACCAGGGAGGCCCTGGATTGTTTACTTTGTTTTTGTTGAGTCATGTGAGTTCTTTGTATATCTTTATGACAACTCCCTTATCAGTTGCATGGAGTGCAAAATTTTTTTCCCAATTAGTGGGATGTTTCTTTGTTTTGGGTAATTTGTCTTTTTGTTTTGGGTAATTTGTCTTTTGCTGTACAGAAGCTTTTAATTTAATGTAGTCCAAGTTGTTTATCTTCTCTTTCACTCTCTTCGCTTTAGGTGATGTGTCTTTGAAGATGTTACTGAAATATAGATCATGTAGTGTTTTGCCTATATTTCCTTCTATATATTTTATAGTTTCAGTCTTATATCTAGGTCTTTGATCCATTTTGAGTTGTGTTTTGTACACAATTTGAGGTAGTAGTCTAGCTTCATTCTTTTGTATGTAGCAGTCCAGTTTTCCCAGGATATGGTGTCTTTTTAAAGTGGATATCCAGTTTTCCCAATACCATTTGCTGAAGACAGAATTATTTCCTCTTGTGTGTGATTGACAGTGTTGCAAAGATCAGTTGAATTTTTTTTCTAGGCTCTTCATTCTCTTCCATTGGTTTATATGACTTGTTATTATTTTGAAGAAACAGTTATCTTTTAGAACTATTGAGATGAAAAATGAACCATTTTATTTTACTTTCATTTATTCCTTTTAAACACTATATCTTCATGTATATATTAGTTTATCACCTAAATTACTTCCTTTTTCTCTAAAGAACTTTTAATATTTCTTGCTATGCAAATCTACTGGTGATGGACTCCCTTAGGTTGCTTTTATTTTGTCTTAGAAAATCTTTATTTCCCATTTCCTTCACATTTGAAGGAATTCATTATAGAATTCCAAGTGGGTAGTCCTTTCTTTCAACACTAAATATTCCACCATAATCTCTTCTTATTTCATGGTTCTGAAGTGAAATCTGATGAGGGTTTTTATATATGATCCAATATATGGATTATCTTTGTAAATGTTCATGTGCACTTGGAAAAAATATTATGGTATTTTTTCAAAGATTTATTTTATTTATTTATGTATACAAGACCTTGGGTGAAGACAAGAGGTGTTGGGGGGAGTGAGAGTATTCACCAGAGACAGAATGAAGAGCAGAACAGGTAGCTTTATTGAAATAGAGGGGAACAGTAGGTGGGAAAGGAGAGGTCTGCTGTGCCATGTAGATTAGTGCCCTGGCAGGGGATAGAGCTCATGTCACAGGGGCTGGCGATAGCTTGATAGTGCAGAAACTTTAACCCCTGTGCCACCAGGGAGGCTCTATTATGCTATTCTTGAACAGCATATTCTTATATATATTTTGTTAATATAATTTATTATGCTATTTTTGAATAGTATATTCTTAAATATATTTTATTAATATAATTTAGATTCTACTATATCCTCCTGATTTTCTGCTTATTAGTTTTGTCAATTACTGATATTGGAGTATTGAAGTCTCCAAATATAATTTTGATTTGCTACTCCTGCATCTTTTTATGTTATCAGTTTTCATTCCCTATACTTTGAGGCCCTGTTGTTTATGCATATACTTAGGACTGTGTGTTCTTGGTGAGTTGACCCATTAATTATTATGTGATATCTCTGTTTATATTTGAAATTTTCTTTGCTCTGAAGTCTACTGTTTCTGACATTAATATAGCCACTACTGGTTTATTTGTGTTTATTTGCTATATCTTTGATATGCCATTTAAGCATAGATTCACATATACATACTTGAAGATGAATGCAGGAGTTTATGGATAATTTTATGCAATCACTTTAGTGAGTTTCTCACTTTCTGCCCTCTAGTCTTTTGAATTTACTGGGGCTTCCCTTCTTGTTTCTACATCCAGAAAACTATGGTTTATTTATCTTGTTGTGCCATATACTTCCTGTCAGAGTGTCTGTATCAGGAACCCCATGGAAACAGGGGGAGAAAGAGAGCAATGTGAGCCAATTCTACCTTTATGAAGTAGAATGATAAGACCACATCTCTTTTTATCATAGAGGAAGTCTCTCCTCCCTCAGTTTTTTAATTGGCTTCAGGTTTCCACTTCTATCATTTGCTTCCACAAGACCCCTTTATTTTTATGGAAGTGTGAACTAAAGGTTCTTTCCTGGAGATTTCCCTGTCTGCATTTGAAACCAACTTCTAAGTTTTGGGCTATCTTACGTTCAAACAAGAGGATAACAAAGGGAAAAAATGACAACTTAGTATCATCTTAGCAATACTTGGAATTCTATTTAATAACCCTAATTATTTTTCAAAAATTGTTCCTTTTAGTGTGTATATATTTCATAGCTGCATTCACTAGAAAAGACATGATAGAATATATTGATTCCATCCTTCCTAGAAACAGAACCACAGACACAGATATTTAGTGGTCTCTTTACTTTTATCCTGACCCTGAATTACTCAAAGGCATTTCAATCAGTTGTGCTACATGTATAGTAATATCTTCTGCAAATAATAGTATGTATTTTCCCTTTAATTTATACCTTATTCATTTTTTATGTCTATTGCAGTAACTAAAATTATCACAATAATGCTAGCTGTTGTAGTGGTCATTTTTGTCTCATTTTAGTATCTGCTATATCTTGCCTGGCAGTATCCAACACTTATCCCATAATCACTGGAGGTAAAGTGCTGTAAACAAATACATATTTCATGAACAGAAGAACATACAGTGAAGAAACACCAAAAATTTTAGGTAAATCAACACTATGGAAGAGAGACACCAACCTCAAAGATAGTTTGAGTACCTAAAAAGATACTAATGCAAACAGAATAAGATTTTTAAAAATAACATCAGCATTTTAAGGGAGAACATTGCACTTTAAATCAAGTATTGGCTGTCAAGAAAAAGAAAATGTAAAGATGTTACAAAGTGAAGAAACTATTCAAAATGAAAATCTAAAACTCAGAATAGCTTATAGCAGAATGAACTAAGGAGCATTAACTAATGAGCTGGAAGATAGGGCCAAAAATGTTCCCAAAAATGCGGTATAAAAAGATAGAGAAATGGAAAACATAAAAGAAAAATTAAGAAATGGTTATGATAGAGCCATAAAGTTTTAATAACCCTCTAATACAAATTAGAGGAGAGAATAGAGAATACTTATGTTCTGTGCCATCAGATTACTCCTTAATGCATTTGGAACTGACCAGTATGGATTGCATCTTCAGGGCTCCCTTGTTTTTTGCCTTCTTTTTGGTTTCAGCCAATTAGATGTAGTCACCAGAGACTGATGGGCAGGATGATGAAAAAATGATGCTCATTTCCTTAACTCCTTCCCAGGTAAGCAATGGCTTTGCAGTGGCTTCATTATGCCATGGTTCCTGGCAGGAAGTCTCTCATATAGCTACAAGTCTCACCAGTTTCAAAAGTTGTTCTCTCCTTCTACCCCTCATGCTTATGATTGAAAACATTTTCTTGCTATGTATAGTCTCTACCGTTTCACTTAAACCAGTCTGTACTTTTGTAAATTATCTTTTCATTAATTCTCTTCAATTATTATTTTGTATGTGCCACTTTGTTCCTGATATTATGTGACATAAATATTGGGGTGATGTAAATATAGCACCCCCACTTATAAACCCAAGATATCACTGCACTCTCCTTCAGGATCCATGGTCTTGAGATATGATCTCACCAGCACTGGTTTTCTCTGTGGCAAGGTCTGGACCAGCCCCAGCATCTCATCTGTGTTACCGTGACTCACCTGTGTGAACAGACTACATGTGCTACTGCTCTTGGTGAAGGCATGCTGCTGGGTACATGCCCTAGTCACACAGTCTGGCTTGCCATAGCTTGATTGTGCCTAGCTCCACTGTGCCAGTGGCACATTGAGCCCTTAGTATGGTGGGAGCCTGTCTCATCTATCTCCACATTGTGCTTGAAACTCGGGTCCTATTCTTATTCACTGGCCTTGACCAGTACCAATTTTATGGTCTAGAACACCTCCCCACCCCTGTTTCCTCACTCCTGTAAACCATGCTACTAGGCACCCTCCAATAAAGGGTGGAGCTCCCTACTCCATTACTTAACCTCCAGAATGAGGGCATCTGGTATGAAGAGGTATGGGGCAGCCATGAAGACTTTAAAAGCTAGAGCAGTGGATGATCTCACTCTTTTGGTGGATGGCATTAACTTGGTCTTCAATCCCTGCATCTCTGCTTCTAGTTGCTAGCTGGCTGCTTTCACATATATGATCTCTAGGCTCCAATTTCTTCTGATCAATTGCCACTCCTCTTCCTCTACATCTGTGGCCAGCTCCAGGCTCTCATTGCATTCTTTCCACTATTCTATGAGTGGTTGGGGTCCCACTTTCCCTCTGGGTTTCTGCTCACTGGACAGCTGCCATTTTCCACATGTAGATTTTGGCTTGATCTCTGTGACATAGACACTGTGGGGACTAGGAAAGACTGCATTGGCCATTTGCTGACCTATAAATCTCCCCTCCCTTAGTTCTTATTTTTTTTATCTCTTTAAATATACCCTAAATTTCTTCTGGTGTGTGCTTTTGAGTTACATTCACATTCATAAGTGCATGTGTGAAGGCTCATCAAAAGTCATTTCCCCCCCCCCCGCCCATGTTTGCTCAGTTTCAGTGACATTTTTAGGATGAAAAGGACTACAACTATCATAATATAATTTAGAGAGAAAAAAACAAATTTGTCACAAATGAGACTAAAAGACTAAAAGTGACACTATATTAATTACAACACTGGCTATGAGAAAATTGTTAAAACTATCTTCAGTGTTCAGAAATGAACAAAGATACAAATAAACCAAATAAATCTGGAAGTTAAAAAACTAATTCTTGGGGTAAAGATGAAAAAACAGAAACATGCAAACTATTTAGAAATGAATAATAAGAACATTGCATTAAAATGTTTTAATATGTGATTAAACATACTACTTTAAAAAAACTGTAGCTTACTAGAGAGGTCTGTTGATTAAAGTTGTGTCTATTGGTGTAGAAATAGATGAACAGATTAAAGTAGAGCAGAAGCTGCGTCCAACTGAATGGTGTGGTAGTCATGAAAAGCCACCTGCCTAATGGCCAAGGGACAAGACTGACCACTTTTGGAGCTCCCTTAAGAACCCCATTCGAGAAAAAAAGTCAATATTTTAATGGAACTGCCAGCTCCCTGAAAAATATATTCCTAATGTGTTCTAGTTATTAATTTTGCCTCTGAGCTCAACTCTGTGAACATAAGTCAATTGAGATTGTTTACTGCAGAAACAACAAAAAATGAAGATGAAACAAGCCTAAAGACCCTAGGGGACACCATAAAATATGTCAACCTAGGCATAGTGGGAAAGTCTAAAGGAGGGGATAAAATAGTAAAGGGAAGGAATATACTTGAAAAAAAAGTAGGTAAAAACCTTACAAATTTGGTGATAAACACCAATCTATATTTCCAAGAAAAATTCATCACCTCCAAATAAAGGAAGTACAAAGAGATTCATGCTTAGGCACATCACAGTCCACTGAAGAAAGCCAATGATGGAAATAGAATCTTGAAAATGTCAAAAGAAAATTGAATTATCATGTGTAAGGGACACCTGTCTTTTCATTAAAAGCAGAAGAAATCAGGAAACAGTGTGATGGCATGCATACAGTATTGAAAGAAAAATACTGTCAATCAAGAATTTTATATCCAGCAGAATTATTCTTCTAAAATGAAAGATGGATATATGCTCGGATGAACAAAGACTGAGCTAATTAATCAGCAGTAAATATGCACTATAATATGAAAGGTAGAACTTCAAGAACTTTACAAGAACTTGTAAAGAAAGTATATTTGATGGTAACTTGGATTCATATGAAGAGATAAAGAGCACGAGTTACATGGGTAAATGTAAAACAGTATAAAATTTTTCTTTTTTCTTCTAACTAATTAGAAAGGTAAACACATAGAACAAACACAAAACTGTGTTAATGGGACTATAGTGTATAAAGAGTAATGAAAATAATAGCACAAAACAGTGGGCTTGAAGGGAGTTATATTTGAGTATTCCCTCTTTATATACTATTGGAATTAAGTTGTTATTAATAGAGACTAGTGTGTTTTCAGTTAAGATACTTATTGCAATCCCCAGAGCAATCATTAAGAAAATGACTAAAAAGGACAAAGACAAACCAAAGGGATCATTCAGGGGGAGGGTGGAGTAGATACTGGGATGAGGATAGAAAGAGGATAGACTGAGGTGATGGTGAATGGGTGAAATGGTGGTGAGAATTCCCTGGGGACTACAAATTATGTCAAATATAATTAAATAAATCTAAAAAGGAAAGAAAGAAAGAAAATGACTCAACAATATAGTAAAACAATAACAAGGGAACTTAAATATCAGACTTGGAAATTATGTATTTAATACAAAAAGAAGTAAAGAGTGGAAGAACAAAAGTGACAGAATGAATTGGGGTTTTAGGGAGCAGTCTTCAGACTCCAGTCAGGCTCTTTCTTGGTTGTCTTCATCAAGGAAAGAATTCAATATCAAGACCAAAGTCAGAGAAAGGCAAGACATTTATTGATAGGTAGAAAGAAGAAGAACAAGAAAGAACAAGAAACAAATGGAGAGAGGTTCTGACTGAGTAGCTGATTATGGTGGCAAGAAGCACATGCTTATATGGGTACAGTGAGCAGAGAAGTTGGCCACTGGGTGTTTGTGTTTCTGTGTTGTGTTGAAACGAAAAATGTCAGACTGACCTGTTGATTAGCTGAAGTTGGGACATAGTCTGTAGACTAAAATCTTCAGGGATCATCTGATAAGTGTTAAGGCCACACACACACATACTGATTCATGCATCCTAGATGATTGTGCCCCTTGCTTTAGTCACTATATACTCTGTAACCTAGTTACTCGGGGCTCAGACTTAGAGATCTCTGAGCCCACCAGTGTAAAACCCACCAGCATAAATAAATAACTTCCCTCCATCTGAGTACTGATTGATTTCCTGATGAAATTTCTGCTGTAACAGTGTCTCTTGATGATTGGCTGGGCTTGTGTAGGCTTCCTAGGCTACACAGGCCAACTGAGTTTGCCCACATTACCTGCTTTACCTTTCTCAAACTAGCCTTGGTCCATTGCTTTAGCTTTGTTTTACTGTGTTGGTGTTCTGAACTCTCCAATCAAACTAATAAATGGGCCTAGGACTTAGGCTGGGGTGTGGGGAGGATAGAGAGAGGGGGGCCTCCTGGTTCCAACAGAGTATTTCTCAGTCAGGCTAACAAATGGAATGAGGGGCTTGAGGTACCCTGTTCCAAACTGACTACCTATACCAGTTACTAGCTTTCTCCTTCAGTGAAACATACAGAAAACAAATAGAAAAGTGATATATATGAATCCTACCAAATAATTTATAACATTATTTTTCAATGTTAACATTAAATATGAAAGATGTAACACTTCAATCCAAAGCAGGGTATATCCCCCATGCCCTCCTAGACCAAATGAAATTAACTAATTCCATTATAACTTAACACATCACCAGACCTTCCAGAAGAGCATTTTGAACTGTTATTCTGTAAATAGGAGGACTATATATGATCATATTCCAATTTTTAGTGGTCCTTGACCACTGTAGAATATTCTGGTGAAAGACTTTCAGGATAGAAGAAGGAAAATAGGAAAATGCGAATCACATTGTCCTAATTTCTAGAATGCCCAACTTATGACCCATGGAGACTATCAGGGGTTTGCATAGCATACATACAAATTTATAGCTACTGATTTCCTATCAAAATTTCCTTCTCTGTTGGGGTTTCCAAAAATGATCAAAGCCTCTGTCAGGGGCTCTATAGGAACACAAGTTTCTCAGGGGACTAGAGATGGTTTGCTCTGACCCTCTTTGTGAACTAAAAAAAATCTGACTCCTCATGCATCATTAAAAGGACCATCTCAAAAAATGTAGTAAATGCAATCTAGTGCCAGAAGATATTCCCAGAAGGAGAATTTGCACAGCAAATGTCTTTTTTAAGAAGTCCTTACTGATCCAGTGCCATAGAGGAATATGAGTCTTCTGCTTCCTGCAAGCCGAGCCTTGACTGGTGTTTGATGTCTGTTGTTATAGCCTGGTATAGCCTAGTATATTTTCCTGCTGTATTACATAAAGTTTCTATTAGGTTTTCTTGGGTGATTTGTGGCTATGATGGTAATATGTGGCTTGAGGAAGCAGAGAATGTAGACTGTAATTAGAGCAAGGACATTCTCTGGGTGGAGAAGGACAAAGAGATTGGATTTTTGGTCCAGAGTTAGAGGAGACTCTGTGGATGTTGTAATGTCTAGACCAGGAACTACCCTTCTATTGTTCTGCTATTGGATTCAGTGCCTGGTGATAGACAATCTAATGTGGACAGAGAGGATGTTGCAGACTGTCATTCCTACAAACTTAGAGAAGGAATTGAAATTGTATATGACTAGATGGGGTAGATGAAAATTTGGGACAAGAAATGCCACCACAAAGAGGGCATCCACAAACACAAAGCCCCATTGCCGTGGCAGGGAGGTCAGCCTTAACATAGATCATGCTGTGAACATCTGTTAGAAAGTGACCAAAAATACTTACCAGGACTTCAATAGCTCCAATGATCTGAATCGCTAAAATCCAGTGTAAGTCAATGTTTTGTAAGGTATAAGCCTCATCTGTAATCACTACAAGTCCTGAGAAGCATAACTAGTGCCTGGAATGGACCTCAATGGCCAGATAGGGCTGCATAATAGTTGAAATGTCTGAAATCTCCTGATAGCATCAGTTTCAGTCTTCTGGTATAGCAGAACATTTCTTCTCCCAGTCTTCTAGTCTGTGGAAGATATTCTTGGAAGATGTGAACTTTATCCTGATGGTGTAGGCGTCTGCCTAGTGATGATTGTTTATCTTATTGCAGAGCTCTTCCTGTTTTGTGGGAGCACAGTATCTCATGAAGGAGAAACACAACCAGGTGGTGATCTACAGCTGAAATCTCCAAGGGTACTGACCAGTTGCACTGATGTGGGCTGAGGGGAATGTGATGCTTCAACCTTGTGATCAAGACTTGTCCAGAGCCCTCTTGAGGTAAAGCTTGCAGGCATCTGAAGTGGCTTTGCAGGTAAGCATTTTTTGCTCCCATCCTGTGAGTTTATCTTGGCTGCAATCAGCTTCTTAGAAAAACAGGTCTAAGAGTTAAAGTACCTTGTACCAGTGTTCAGGGGCTTTTATTATAGGATAATTTCTGAGCCTCTATTGGGAAGCCCATCTGTTGAACAGATTACAGAAACAGCCTGGAAAGACAGAGAGATGGATTATAAGCCTCTACAATCTAACCAAACCCTAAAACCTAAATGTTCTTAGGTGGCTTGGGGAGCTGTTTACAAGTCCAAGCCCAGGAAAGAGATTTGGGGCCTTTCAGGTGTGTAATTGGGTTGATTTAAAAGTGATGTTCCCAGAGATGACTTGGACTTTCCCAAAACAGGGACTACTGAGGGTGAGGTTGGAAAGTAAATAGACAAGTGATACAGCTCCTTCATTGCCCCTTGAATTAGGAGGGATGGGGATTCAATCTAAGAAATGTCACAAACATTATTCAAACTTTTTTTAAAATTAGATTTATTTAATTATTATTTTTTAAAATTATATTTATTTAATTATGTAGTCCCCAGGGAGTTCCTGTTACCGGGTTGCAGCTGGCAGGAGGAGTGGTCTCTGGCTCCCCTGCAAGTTAGTGTTGCAGTCCTACCTCAGAGACCTTTTATGTAGCAGTGTGCTGCCTGGATCGTGGAATGAACCAATCGGGTGTGAGCCTTGGGTTGATTGACACCAGGACTCCGCCTAGCACAAGTTAGTGATAGCTGAGCCTGTTACACTTCCTGAATTCTGGAACAGGCCAAAATGGACCAATCAGGTACAGGCAAAATGGACCAATCAGACTGTGGGGGTGGGGCACCTGAAGTGAATATAAGGCCTGGTCGAAGCCAGTTAGAGTGGCAGTTGGTTTGAGGGGCAGTTCACTGAGAGTGGCAGTTGGTTTGAGGGGCA
>JAGFMF010012064.1:301591-317508 GCA_019455555.1 Galemys pyrenaicus | reverse complement strand
GGGCAAAAGAGCTAAAAAGGCAATTCTCCAAAGAGGACATGCAAATGGCCAACAGGCATATGAAAAAATGCTCAACTTCTCTTGTCATCAGAGAAATGTTCTATTATTTTTTAAATGTCAACTAGATGGAGCATATGACAGGGAGAAGGATGAGGCTCCTCTTCCTGCAAGCCCAGCTGAGATTCACCGTGAAAAGTTGGAGGTGTCCGATGGGTCTGGCCCTCTTGGTTCCTTCTGGCCTTTTTGCAAAGCTCCCACTAGGAGTATTTTGGTGCCACAAGCTGGGTCAGACCCTCACCTGAGTCGCCATACTGGGGCAGGTCAGCCCAGCACATCTGGTTTCTATTGGGCCTCTCCCTTACCACCCCTTCCCCACTGTTCAGTGTCTCATTGTGTCTCATTGGTGACAGGTTGTTAGAGTTGTCCTCACCAAGCTTGCTGAGGGGCTCTCAGGATGTGTTGCCCTCTGCTTTCTAAGCTGGTTTTCTCAGACCCTCTGGGCTGTTTCCATAGTTAATCCATCTGTCAGTTTATCTGTGTGTCAGACAGCCTGTCCGTAAGCTGTCAGTCTTTATTAGCCAGCAGGACAATTTGTCAGTCAGTCAGACATCCAGACAATCCCTCTGTCTATCAACCAGCTCAGAGCAGCTAGGCAATCAGCCACTCAGTCATTCTGTCCATTTGTCAGTCAGTCAGTCAATTGTTTTAGGAGGGGAGGTGAGACACAGACCAGAGGAAGGACACAAACCACACTATGTGGCTGAAGGGAGTAGAGCCACACTTGTGAACCAAGTGTGCTGCGAAAGCATAAAGGTCAGCAGAAGGGTGTACAGAGGTGGTCAGGACTAGGGCAGGGCTAGTTTAGGAAGACTTCCTAGAGGAAAAGTATTTAAAGAGCCCCAGAGAGCTTTGACTGGGTTGTGACTTGTTAAGCCTATCCCTGACTCCAACCAAAGGAGCTCAGGGGTGAAAGGTGAAGAACTGAGGATTTGACAGCACAGTGGAGAGAATTCTACCCCCAGCTGTCTGATTGGCTGTGGACCTTGAACAAGTCCTCTGAACCACTGCTCTCCATCTGACCACTGAGGGAAAATTGACCAGCAGCAGTGGACCAGAAAAGCCCCGAAGGCCCTCCCAACCCTGCTTCTTTCTCCAGTTTATATCTTAGAGAAAAAAGAACAATAATCCTGCATCCTCGATTAGGTTCCCAACTAGGGTTCCTGACCTGGGCCATTTCCCTGGACACAGGGCCTCCAAATGGATGACACCAATTTTAATAGAAAAATAGACAGAGGAACTCCCTGGTGGCGCAGAAGTTAGAGACATAGCGATGGCCAGCTATTGCCAGCCAGCACAACATGGGTTTGGTCCCCAGCCAGGAAGCTGACCCACATAGCACAGCAGAGCTCTGCTGTCTCACCACTGTACCCCTCAGCAGTGTATTTCAGTCAATCTTCCTGCTCTGCTCCCTACTGTTTCTAGTGAACCCTCTCACCACCACCCCCACACCTCTGGCCTACATCCCAGTTCTTGTATGCATAAATAAGTCTTTTTTAAAAAAAGAAATATGGACAGACACACAGTGACACAGATATATGGGTAAAGACCCTGGGCTGGGGCACCCTCCAGCTAAAGAATGAACTACAGTGGTTGATTTGTCTGGGGAAAAGTTTATTGGAGGCAGTTGTTCTTGGGTTGGGTGCTGTGAAATGAGTGAGCCATTTCTGGTACTGGCAGTGGGGCAGGAAAGACTGCAGGAAGTGGACTTTCAAGAGGGTTGTTGAGGAGGTACAAAGAGGCTTGGCAGGGAGGAAAGAGTGAGTGGTATCAGGACTGGCAATCTCATCTCTGTTTCTCTGTTTCCCAAGACATTGCTTCTCTTTACCTCCTTATACCCTCTCTGGGTTGTTAGCTGGAATCAAATCCAGTCTAGAACTGACCCAAGAACTGAGCTTGAGGTCATGAAAAGGAAAGTCTGGAAGGGGCCTTAGATGTCAGCCACCAGAGACACTGAGGTCCAGACAGGAGACAGGCCTTGACCTTTAGAAAACAGTGTCAAAAGCTTAGTAAGAAACACATGGACAGGGCCTCCCTGGTGGTGCAATGAGTTAAGCAACGCACTATAAAGCAAACCACAGCCACTGAAGCACAAGTTCGATCCCTGCTGCCAGCCAGGGAGTGACCCACATGGCGCAGCAGACCTCTCCTGCCTTGCCCGCTGCTCCCCTCAGCAGTGTTTCAGTCAGTCTGCCTGTTCTGCTCCCCACTCTGTCTCTGGTGAATCCACTCACCGTCCTGGACTCTGGCCTGTACCCCACTTCTTGCATGTACAAATAAATAAAATCTTAAAAAAGAAATACATGGACAAAACCCTATGGGTGGGCCTCCCTGGTGGCGCAGTGGGTTAAGCAACGCACTATGAAGCAAACCACAGCCACTGCAGCACGAGTTCGATCCCTGCTGCCGGCCAGGTGGGGGACCCACATGGTGCAGCAGACCTCTCCTGCTGTGCCCGCTGCTCCCCTCAGCAGTGTACTTCTGTTGATCTGCCTGTTCTGCTTCCTGCTCTCTGTGGTGAATCCTTTCACCGTCCCCACACCTCTAGCCTGTACCCCAGTGTTTGTATGCATAAATAAATCTTTAAAAAAAAAACCCTATGGGTGCTCAGAGGATGACTCATCTATGTGAAAGATTTCACAGGGATGTTGACAATGGGCCTCAACCTTGAAGAATGAGTAAGAGAATAGCAAGTCTACAGGGAAAAGGATTCTAGGCAGAGAAAAGTGCAAGGTATACAGGCACAGAACAGTGAATGGAAACGAGAGGATGTATAAATACAGTCTAGAAAAGCTAGAGTAAAGGACACATGGCAAATGCTAAAATATGCTACCAGTACTGAATTCTGACAGATTTTAAAGGCCAGACTGAGCATTTGAGCTTTACCTTATATTGGGAATATATTGGTTTTTAAGCAGGAAGATGATCAGGTTATTGTTTTAAATAATAATACAGATTACATTAGGTTCCATGAATGGACCCATTCTGGTCTGCAGGCTCAGACGTCAGTCAGCCTGGTTCAATGACAGGCTCTACCACCTACTAACTGTGTGACCTTGGACACATTCTGCAATATTTCAATGGCTGCATTTCACCATCTGTAAAAATGATACCTTCCACATACGGTTTTGCCACAGTGAGACATGTAAAGTGCTCAGAACAGCCTGACCCATAGTAAGTACTCAATAAATGTCAGTCAAAAGCAATGATGGTGGTATCTTCATTTCACACAGGAAGATTTTTGAGGTTCAGAGAGGTGAAGTCACTTGCCCAGGGCCACACAGTCAGTCTGTCAGAACTGGTTTTCAAAGTCAAAATTTGAGCTCAGATTTGTGCCTTAAAAACATCTCCAGAGGCCTTATGAGAGACTGCCTAAAGTTAGAGTCCACCACTTGGGAGACTGTTGCAACCACCAGGGCATAAAGATGCTGTCTGGAACCCAGGGGAGCCACTTTGCCCAGGCTGGCTGTCATTTGGGAGCCTCTGAGGAGCTGGTCTAGCCCAGGGAAGAGCTGTTCTTTCCATCAGTGGGGCTGGGGAGGTTAATGGCATTCCCAGGAAGGGCCAGGGATTAAGGGAGGCTATAATGCAGAGCCAAATTCTTTCACCTCTAGTGAGTTTTCCAGAGTTTCCCCTTCTGCCCCCTAGTGCTTTGCCCCAGGAAAAAAAATAAGGGGGATGGGCTTAGACCTCCTGCTCCCCATCCCATGAGCCAGGCTGGAGGAGAGCATGGGCCCCCACCAGACTGGCCCTGGTCACGGCTATGGATATTCCAGCACTAGCTGTGGGAAAAAAGGAAGACCCCAGCATGCTTTCTGGGGTGCAGCAGGGACAGACTAAGGAAGAAGCTGGGACCCTTTAGAGGCTGGACAATTAGAGACAAGGCACATTCCAGGGGAATCCACATCTGGGATGAGCCTGAGCCAGAGCCAGCCCTGTAATCCATTGCAGATGTGAAGGCCAGCAGCAGATGTGGGCAGGACCTCCCTCATGAGCAGCTGAGGGTGGGGGTCTTACAGGGGCGGGGACATGAGGAACAACTTGCAGGCATTACCAGGCAGGTCCTCTTGAGAGGCTGCTACCTGGATGCATTTCCATGCATAGCACCTTGCCAGTGGCATTGCAGCTAGGCTCAGGGAACCTGGCCTAAGATGAGTGTTTGTAGACGCAGGACTCATCAGCTCCAGGCTGGGTTTCTTTGTACCTCAAGAAGGCCTGGCATTCCGATGCCATTTGCTAGGCAGCAGTGGCTTCAGTGGCCTCAAATCTGATGAGCAGGAATTTGGGATATTGGTTTGACTTGGGCCAGATTTAGCCTATGCCTCCTCTAGGGACTTGGGCTTGCATTGCCAGGAGGAAGTCTAAAGGATGTGACGCCAGAAACCACTGATCTTCATGGACCCAAGTGGGCAGGGCTAGATAATGTCTCTGCTCCAGTCATGTGACCTAACAGTTGGCACCAGAACTGTGACCTGGAGGAAGGTAAAAGGAAATCAGTAAGGGCCCGCTTGTTGCTTGGTTTTGCAAAAACCAGCCAGAGGTGGAGGGGGTGGATGGAGGGAGTCTGGGTGTACAAGGCACAATATCCCTGGTCTCCTGAGTGGGGATGTATCTTTTCCATTACCCAGCATGTTTGGCAGGACACCTGCAATCAGAATCATCATCCTAGACTAGCAGAATGGGGGAGGGGATTTAGACATCCCCTAGTCTATCCCAACCCCTACATCACAAGGAAAGAACGGAAGTTCAAAAAGGGGCATGGGCTTGTCCAGGTTAGGAAGCTAGTGGCAAAGCTGAGCAGACAAGTCAGCGCTCCCCATTCCAAGCCAATTCCCAGCTGAGTGCTATTTCCCACAGCTCTTGCTTGTTTGGAAGAATGAATGGGTAAATGAGTAAGTGGATGAATGAATGGAAAGCTTGGCTGCTAAGATGGACTTGTGGCCTGAACATAGTTTTGTAGATACAGTGTGTATGTCCATTTTCAGCTTGTTAGCTGTGTACTGCTTGCCTGAAATAGCAGGAATCTAGCCCCTTATCTTTCATCCACGTCTCCCCACAGGCTCCAAAGAAGGGAAAGAATTCACCCCAGGTGACCCACCAAGCCAAAGGCAAGGGCAGGATGCAAAGTCAGGTATCCCTTGGGCCCTCACTCCTCAACATTTCTCTGCCAGAGTTGAAGACAACTTTCATTCATTTCACAGGCAGGGAAACCGGAGACAGGCCCAGAGGGGGCGCAAGACAGATTACAGGATGAGCTTTAAATCAGTCCTGGCAGGACACTACTTGTAATGGATTCCTTTTGGCGGGAGAAGCTTTCTCAGCTCCTGTGGGTCCAGGCAGCCCCTAGGGTGATGTCACTCCAGACTAACAACAGGTGGCAGCAGAGGACCGCGGGAGGTGGCCTAGGCCTTGATTGTTCGACTTGCCCAGCCCCCCTCCTCTGGCCTGAATTTGGTAGGATTGGTACCTGGGGCCCCTGTACATAGTGGCCAGGCTGACCCAGAACCTGGGCAAGTAGGCACTCACAGAAAAAATTTCCTAAGCAATGGTGAAAGAACGACAGAACAATTGAGAGGTGGTAACTGGACAGAAGTTAGGAGGGAGAGGGAATATAGAAACCGAAAGGAACCATAGAGGCGGGAGAGGGAGCAAGGCAGTGGGAGCAAGGCAGTGAGACAGAGAGATAGGCTGACAGTTCATAGAAAAGCAAACTTGCACAGAGAGTCCACACACACATGCTGTAATCATGGAATGTTGCAGCCTGAACAAAGTTCAGAGGCCAGTTAGTTCAAACCTTTTATCTTACATATGGGGATACTGAGACTTTGAGAAAGTGTGATTTACTTGAGTTCACAAAGCAAGTTTGTGATAAGCAAGAGTTCCCCAATTCCTAGACTCCCAACTCTCATCCAAAGGCCCTCTTGGACAGTGAACATGGTAACTGCCCAGGGACCTACCCAATATTTGGCACAGAGTCCACGAGACTGGGGGAGAACTATAAATGAAGACAGACATTCAGACAGGCAGAAGGAGGTGGTGCAAGAAGAGAAAGGGCAGGAACAGCAGGTCGATGCAGAGTACTCAAAGATAGCTAGGAGAGGATTGGATCAAGCTTTCTCCTTCACTGGCTTGTCCCCCAGGGTTCCACTAAAGAGGATGGACAGCCAGACCACTTTGAGAAACACCCAGTCCCTTATGTGAGCAGTTTTGCACCCCTCCACCCCACCCCTTAACCCAAGCCTAGCCTACAGTAGAACAGGGACCAGGTATTTGAAAAGAGAACCTAGGTTGGATCCTAGAGATGAAAAGAAGACCTTGATTCTCTTCAACTTGTGTTGTCTCTTCTCTATGAGATCTCTCTCTGATTCCACCACACAGTATGGACACATTGTTTCTTGACCAGAAACCACCTCCTGACATTTCAGATCTGCTGGTCCAAGATAGGACATCAGTGCTATTATAGATCACCATCATCTCTAGTGACCATGCTTTTCCAACTGAAAAATCTGTCTGGATCGTCTAATATTAGCATCATCTGACTATAGAATGAGTTTTTAAAATGAGGCTCATCCCCAGAAATCTGGGCCATCTGGTTACTGTCCTATTATTACACCCTTTGGCTTCCTCTTCACACTTAGGCCTGGAGATGTCCCCAGCTGTGAGCCAGGCTCTGAGACCAAGAAAAAAGAAAGGGGAAAGAGAACTGAGTTCTTGCCATGTGTCAGACCTTTTCTGTCTGTTATCTCATTTACTTCCCATGAAAACAGTATGGGGCAGCTACTCCTCTAATCCTCCTTTAAGAAGAGGAAACAGGTTCAGACAGCTAGACTCACTCAAGTTCACACAGCTATACCCAGCCACAGAGTTCAAGAGACTGGAGGAGACCTGTGAATAGAGACAGATACTCAGACAGAGGTAGAGGGAGGCAATACAAGAAGAGAACGGACAGGGCCAGCAGGAAGAAGCAGAGTCCAGGCACAGAGCAGGCTCCATGAGCTGAATGTGGTGGTTTGACCTCCCCAGCAGGGAAAGCCCTTCTCTTTTTAATTTTATATATATTTTACATTTTTGTACAGTGTACATTTCTCATCCCCATGAAACTCTCATCACCAATTCACCCGTACACCATCACCATAGACCCTTGTGCTCTCCCCACCCATTTTGTCCCTTTTCCTTCCTCCTCCCCTAGGGAATGTCTCAGATTTATAGTTGTCTGCTGATTTTGATTTTTAATTTATTGTAATTAATTTTTTCCCTTACCCCCTTATTTGTTTCCTCTACATTCCTCCAATAAGTGAAATCATTTG
Source organism: Galemys pyrenaicus (assembly GCA_019455555.1). Classification (NCBI taxonomy): domain Eukaryota; kingdom Metazoa; phylum Chordata; class Mammalia; order Eulipotyphla; family Talpidae; genus Galemys; species Galemys pyrenaicus. The sequence goes on along the minus strand of JAGFMF010012064.1, from coordinate 310,144 downwards.
ATACTTCCCCCTTTTTTCTGGCTTATTTCACTGAGCATAATCCCTTCTCACTCCATCCATGTTGCTGTGAATTGCATGAATTTATCCTTTTGATTGCTTTGTAATATTCCACTGTGTATATACACCATATCTTCTTGATCCAGTTACCTATTTTTGGGCATTTGGGTAGTTTCCATAGCTTGCCTATTGTGAAAAGTGCTGCAATAAACATAGGTGTGTGGGTGTCATTTTGAATTAGTGTTTTTGTGTCCTTTGGGTAAATCCCTAGGATTGGGAGTGCTGGATCATATGGGAACTCCATTTTCAGTAGTTTGATGAACATCCATATAGCTTTCCATAGTGGTTGGACCAGTTTGCATTCTCACCAACAGTGTAGTAGAGTTCCCTTTTCTCCAAGTCCTCACCAACATTTGTTGTTGCTAGTTTTTTCGATATGTGCCATTCTCACTGGTGTGAGGTGGTATTTCATAGTGGTTTTGATTTGCATTTCTCTGATTACCAGAGATGTTGAGCATTTTTTTTCATATGACTGTTGACCATTTGTATTTCCTCTTTGGAGGAATGTTTTTTTTAGCTCCTCTGCCCATTTTTTGACTGGATTGTTTACTTTGTTTTGTTGAGTCTGGTCAGCTCTTTGTAGATCTTTGTGGTAAGTCCCTTGTCAGTAGTATTGTGTGCAAAAATATATTCCCAATTGGTGGGGTGTCTCTTTGATTTGGTTAATGTGTCTTTTCCTGTACAAAGCTTTTTAGTTTGATGTAGTCCCAGCTATTTATGTTTTCCTTCATTATCTTTGCTTTAGATGCTGTGCCTTTAAAGGTGTTACTGAGATGTATGTCATGTAGCATTTTGCCTTCTTTTTCTTCTATATATTTTATAATTTCAAGTCTTGTGTCTAATTCCTTAATCCATTTGAGTTGGTTTTTGTGCATAGTGTGAGGCGGTAGTCTACTTTCTTTTTTTTTTTTTGGCATGTAGAGACCCAGTTTCCCCAGCAACATTTATTAAATAGACTGTCCTTGTCTCATTTTATATTACTTGCTCCTTTGTCAAAAATTAGTTGTTTATATATGTGTAGCTTTATTTCTGGGTTTTCTATTTGATTCCATTGGTCTATGTGTCTGTTTTTGTTCTGATACCATGCTGTTTTAATTATTATGATTTTGTTGTATAGTTTGAAGTCTGGGAGTATGATGCCTACATTTCCCTTCTTTTTAGTCAGAAGAGTTCTGGCTATTTTAGGTTTTTTTGTGGCTCCATATCATCTATATTTGTTCTATTTCTTTGAAGAATGTAATTGAATTTTTTATTGGAATAACATTGACTGTAGATTGCTTTTGGTAGGATGGCCATTTTAATAATGTTAATTCTTCCAGTCCATGAGCAGGTGATATCTTTCCATTTCTTTGTATCTTCTATTTCTTTTAACAATATTTTATAATTTTCTTTGTAAAGTTTCTTCACCTCTTTTGTTATGCTTATTACCAATTATTTGATTTTTTGGTTTCAATTATAAAAGGGATGGTTTTATTGATTTCTTCTTCTTTAGATTGGGTGTTTGTATATAGGAAGGCTACTGATTCCCTTCTAAGGAATGAGAGGAGGGACAAAATACAAATACCACTCAAGAACGACTGTGAAATTGGTGTGCACCAACAAAGGTAAAGACCTGAAATGAGGGGCCTCCCTGGTGGCCTAGGGGTTAAGGTCAGCAAAACCAGCATGTTCAAGTACCACAAGGGCCCACATGGCAGCCTGAGTTCCATCCTTGGCCAGGGAGGTTACCCAAATGGTGCAGCAGACCTCTCCTGTCTTGCCTGCTGCTCCCTTCAGCAGTGTATTTCAGTAGATCTGCCTGTTCTGCTCCCCACTCTGTCTCTGGTGAATCCTCTCACCACCCTCCAGCACCTCTTGCCTACAACCCAGGTCTTCTACACAAAAATTTAAAAAAGAAAAATGACAATGAAAAAATGAAATAGGAAAGAACCTTGCTCTCTCTTGTCCTCTGGAATATGCATCCCCGTCTAGACCCCACGATTTGTGGGCACACTGGTGAATGTCTACAAGGCAGTGAATAGATTGGGATGGGCTTGGAGTTCACATCTACGAGGAGCAGTTGGAGGAATGGGGCCTAATAGGTCCCTAGTGTCAGAAAGTTTGAACTGAAATGGGTAGATAGCCCATCTCTGCTGAATCAAATCTTTCTCTTAATTCCCCCAATATTTAACATGAAATTACCAGAAATGGGTGCAACACCCAGAGTTGTCATCCTTGCCATGGAGTCTCCAGCTAGCTCTTAACATTTCTCTCCTGTATCACCTGAGAAATCTGCTGTCTCTGCCCCTGTGGTCAGTTGTCTTCAGGAGAGTACCCAGCTTTGACACTATTGGGACTTGACACTATTGGCACTTGGGCAGTCTATGCAACTGAGTTTATGCAGACTGGGAAGTAGTGTGCTGGAAGATGGCTCTTCTTTCTGGATGTGTGCATGTCTGGCTGTGTGATTAAGGGCAGGTTCTATTTTATAAATGGATCTATAGATTTCTCTAAGACATATTCCCATTTTGGAAGAAGAGAGGGGGGACTTGCTCTAATGAGTGTTTATACAAATTCCAGTTGTGGGGGAATGTCTTGAGTAGAAGAACCTGAAGCAGGAATGCAGGTCATGGGATTAATTGAGGGCAACCCTTCTGGAAAAGTCTGTAAATGAGGTAGGAATACAGAAGAGGGAAGTAGTAGCCAGAAATGGATTTGGTATATGGCCAAAGCTAGCCTTGACCTGACCTAGAGTGGATGTGGGGATTCCAGAGCATACCACAGATTTACATTATCTTGACGAGAGGGATGGACTTTGTATTCCTGTGTTCCAGTCACTTATTGCCCCATCCCCATGAGGGGACAATTATAACCTCCCATGTAACTTCTGGATTAGGTGACTTACATCAACCAAGGCCAAGTCTCCAAGGTCTTGCCATTAGCCACAACACTCACAACTGCTAAGGATGGGTGAGCCAGTTAGAGAAGGGGATCTGGTCCAAGCACCAACATCACCTATTACTGTAGGACTGCCCTTCAAGGCTTCTGAATGTTTCCTTCTTCTATTACGTATGAGGACTTTGTTCACCCAGGCCTTGTCAGCTGTGACTTGCTGTGTCTCATTGACAGAGTGAAGAGTGACACACTGGAAGGAAGAGTGACAACTAGAAGTTGTCATTCATGCAGGTGTGAGACAGAAGTCCAAACTGAGTGGAGCCAATACCATGCTCAGGTGACTCCAGATATGTCAGCCAGGTAATTGGGCATGGAGTGCTGTCTTCAGGAGACAGGGTTTGGAGGATGATCTAGCTTAACCTCCTTTACATTGGGATTAAACTGGAATTAAACCAGGCAGATTGTTTTTATGCTGCATGCAGTTTGGTAAAGTACAGTATTTCTTGTTTCTTCTCCTTGTGAAGAAATGTAAACCAGTACCAATAAGTTCAAGAGAAACAAGAAAATAACCTGCGGTTGGTATGTTGTCTGAGAAAGACAGTACTTCCTACCTATTGAGCATTTAATACAGAGCAGGTACCTACTAAATACTTACTTTCAGGCATTATTAACTCATGGTTTTCGCCTAACAGGACTTCAGGTTATACTATATATGGGGGAAGGGTGCTGAAAAACAAAGAAAACTATTAGGAGGAGACTAAGATTTACTGAGATGAAGTAACAAACTAACTTGCCCAAATAAAGACACCAAGTAAGTGACAAAACTGGGACATGAATCCAGTTCTTTCCTACATTGTTGCACTTATTACTAATATTTGTTAACTGCCAGATGCTTACTGAGTACAAGGAATCTTTATTATCAAGTATTCATTTTCCAGGTTCCTTCAGATAGAAGGTTGGGTAGCAAAGCCAGAGACCATTTCGATATTCACTAGTGACCTGATCAATCATAAAATTATTTTGGCATCCCTCCCAGAATAATACTAGAACCTAGATCAGTCTTACTGTTTGTTGAATGTCATAGACATCAGAGAATAAAGAGCAAATACAATGCCAATCAGTTTTCAGAATGAAGCTGAAAATATTAGAAAAGATTCAGGAGTGTGTGAAGTCAATAAAAATGATAATGGAAAACTGCCAGAATCTCTGAAAAGCCATCAACATATGAGAACTTGGCAGAATTAGATCAGTTGCTTTTGAAGAAGAGCAGGTCAACAAAAATGAGAACAAGATAAAGTCTTCAAATAATAATGACTTCACTCTCAAATTATTAAGAGACATCCTTGAGAAAACCAAAGTCCTTGAATATATTTTATAGTGATTTTCTTTCTGATCATGCTATGGAGAGCAAAGTAAAAATGTTATGCCGTGCTAACATTTAATTTTGTCTGAAAAATCACACCATAAAGCAACTGAAGCTTGAGTCATTCCTTGCTTACCCTAAGAACTAGGACAGAACTGCAATTTCAGTCTAAATTTGTAAACTCTAACATAAAATGCTTGTTGTAATTTTTTGTTTCATTTTTATATAAATTCAAATAAGCTTTTTTTTTACTATTTACTGTGATATTTTAAACAGATTCACTTTAAATGAACTCACCCCCTTCAGGATCACTTTCCTATAGATAAAGAGGATCTCCTAGATAATAGTGAGACCCCTTGAATCAAATCAATATGACTCTGCCATTTACTAGGTTTTTGGTTTGGGGCAAGTATATTAGCTTTTCTAAGCCTTATTTTTCTCACCTGTGAAATAAGGCCACTTCATAGAGTTATTGTAAAGGATAAATTATTTTTAAGGATATCTAAGTTTATTTATTTTTTAATCTTAATTTTTTTAAATTTGTTTACTTATTTTTCTTACAATGTTTGCTTTCTTTTCTTGGTGTAGTCCCTTTAGAATTTCCACCACCTATAAACCCATGCACCATCATCATAGTCCCCTGTGCGCCTCCCATCCCTGCCCTGATCCTAATCCCTACCTCTTCCCTCCATAATGTCTCTATTTGTAGTTGTCTGTTTATTTTTGTTTTGTTTTCTTGTGGTTTTGTCATTGTTGTTGACGTTATTATTATTTTTCTTTTCTTGATCCCCTATAGTCCTCCTATAAGTGAGACCATTCAGTATTTTTCTTTTTCCTTCTGACTTGTTTCACTGAGCATAATCCCTTCAAGCTCCATCCATGTTTCTCCAAATGGCTCTAGTTTATCTTTTTTGATTGCTGAAAAATATTTCATTGTGTATATGTACCACATTTTCTTGATCCAGTCATCTATTTTGGGGTATTTGGGTTGATTCCAAGTCTTACCTATTATAAATAATGCTGGGATAAACATAGTGGTGCATGTATTCTTTTGAATTAATGTTTTTTGAATTAATGTTTTTGTGTCCTTGGGGTAAATCCCTAGGAATGCAATAGCTGGGTTATAGGGTAATTCCATTCTTATAGACTGAGGAACCACCACACAGCTTTCCATAGTGGTTGGACCAGTTTGCATTCCCACCAGCAGTGTAGGAGGATTCCTTTTTGATCACATCCTCACCAACATTTATAGTTGCTAGTTTTATTAATACAAGCCATTCTTACAGGTATAAGGTGGTATATCATTGTAGTTTTATTTTGCATTTCCCTGATTATGAGCAATATTGAACATTTTTTCATAGGCCTGCTGGCCATTTGCATTTCCTCTTTGGAGAAGTGCTTATAAGTTTTTCTACCCATTTTTTGACTGGATTGTTTACTTTGTTTTTCTTGAGTCATGTGAGTTCTTTGTAGATCTTTGTGATCCATCCCTTATCAGTTGCATGGAGCTGTAAAAATTTTTCCCAGTCATTGGGGTGTCTCTTTGTTTTGGGTAATGTATCTTTTGCTCTAAACAAGCTCTTTAATTTGATGTATCCCCAGCTCTTTATCTTCTCCTTCACTATCTTTGCTTTAGGTGATGTGTCTTTAAAGATGTTACTGAGATGTATGTCATGTAGTGTTACCTGTATTTTCTTATATATATTGTATAGTTTCAGTTCTTATATCTAGGTCTTTGATCCATTTTGAGTTGTTTTTTGTGCATGGTGATACATAGTAATCTACCTTCATTCTTTGTGTGTAGCAGTCCAGTTTTCCCAGCATCACTTATTGAATAAACTGTCTTTGTTCCATTGCATATTCTTTGCTCCTTCATCAAATATTATTTGTCCTTAGATCTGTTGGTTTATTTTAGGGTTTCTATATGATTCCATTGGTCTGTGTACTGTGGTCTTTTTGTTTCAGTATCATGCGGTTTTAATTATTATGGCTTTGTAGTATCGTTTGAAGACTGGCATCACAATGCCTCCATTCTCCTCATTTTAGTCAGGAGAGCTTTGACTATTGGAGGTTTTTTGTGTCTCTGTATGAATTTCATCCTATTTGTTCTATTTCTTTATTTGTTATATTTCTTTTCTATTTCTAGTTGTTCTATTTCTTTCTATGTCATTGAAATTTTCATTGGAATAGCATTGAATCTATAGATAACTTTTGGTAGGATGACCATTTTGATAATGTTAATGTTAATTTTTCCAATCCAAGAGTTGTCTTTCCATTTTTTGGTATCCTCTTCTATTTATTTTAATAATGTTTAATACTTTTCTTTGTATAAGTCTTCCACCTCTTTTGTTAGGTTCATTCCCAAATATTTGATTTTTTTCAATTATAAAAAATGGATGTTTTTTTTAATCTCTTCTTCTTCAGATTGTCTGTATGTAAGAAGTCTACTGATTTGTGTGTTGATTTTGTTGTTTATTTTGTATCCTGCTACTTTACTAAACTGGTTGATTATTTTGATTGGTTTTTCTGTGGAGTTTTGGGGATTCTCTATCTATATTATCATATCATCTGCAAATAGTGATAGTTTTACTTCTTTCCCTATTTGGACTCTTTGTATGTCTTTTTCTTGTCTTACTGCTCTGGCTAGGACTTCCAGTATTATATTGTAAAGCAGTGGTGATTGTGGACATACTTGTCTTGTTCCAGATCTTAAGGGAAAGGGCTTGTCATATATGGCCTTTATTATGTTATGGTATGTTCCTTCTATCCCAAGAATTTTGAGGGCCTTTATCATAATTGGATGTTGAACTTTGTCAAATGCTTTCTCAGCATCTATCAAAATAACTATATGGTTTTTCTTTTTCTTTTCATTGATGTGTTGGATTACATTAACTGATTTTCAGATGTTGAAACATCCTGGTTTCCCTGGGATAAATCCTACTTGGTCATGGTCAATTATCTATTTGATGCATTGTTGGATTCTGTTGGCTTGGATTTTATTGAGGATTTTAACGTCAGTATTCATTAGAGAGACTGGTCTGTAGTTTTCTTTATTTGTGTTGTCCTTGGTATTGGTGTAATGTTGGCTTCATAAAAAGTCTTTGGTAGTATCCCTTCCTTTTCAATTTTTTGAAAGAATGTGTGTACAATGGGCACTAGTTTGTTTCTGAATGATTGGTGGGATTTGTTTGTAAAGACATCTGGCCCTGTAATTTTATTTTGGGGGAGGTTTTTGATTACTGTTTCAGTTTTACTGCTTGTACTTAGACTGTTTAAGTGTTCTATGTTTTCTTTATCTAGCTTTGGACAATTGTAAAGTTGTGGGAATTTGTCTATCTCTTCAAGATTGTTGAACTTATTTGCATATAACTGTTCATAGTAGTCTCTGATGATTCTTTTGATTTCTGCTATGTCTGTTGTGATTTCTCCTCTTTCCCTTGTGATCCTATTTATTTGAGTCAGTTCCCATTTTTGTCTTCATCAGCCTGGCTAGAGGCTTGTCATTTTGTTTATTTTTTCAAAGAACAAACTTTTCATTTCATTGGATCATTTTCTTAACCTCTATTTCATTTATTTCTGTTTTGATTTTTTTTAAAGATTTATTATTTATGCACAAAAGCACTGGGGTACAGGCCAGAGGTGTGGGGGGTGAGAGGATTCACCACAGAGAGCAGGAAGCAGAACAGGCAGATCAACAGAAGTACACTGCTGAGGGGAGCAGCGGGCACAGCAGGAGAGGTCTGCTACACCATGTGGGTCCCCCCCTGGCCGGCAGCAGGGATCGAACTCGTGCTGCAGTGGCTGAGGTTTGCTTCATAGTGCGGTGTTTAACCCACTGCGCCACCAGGGAGGCCCTCTGTTTTGATTTTTATTATCTCCTTTCTTCTACTAGATTTGGGGTTTGTTTGGCCTTCTTTCTCTAGTTCTTTAAGGTGGGAGATTAGGTTGTTTCTTTGAGTTCTTTCTTGTTTCTGGTTGTGAGTCTGTATTGCTATGTATTTTCTTCTTATAACTGCTTTTGCTATGTCCCAGATATTCTAAAGGGTTGTGTCCTCATTATCATTCATTTCAAGTTGTTTTTAATTTCTTCTTTGATCTTTTCATTGATCCAGTAGTCTTCCAGTAGCATGGATTTCAGTCTCCATGATTTAGGATGGATCCTTGCATTCTTTTCATGGTTTATTTATAGTTTGTTGCCTTTTTTTTAAAGATTTATTTATTTATGCATACAAGAGCTGGGGTACAGGCCAGAGTCCAGG
>JAGFMF010012064.1:280798-291795 GCA_019455555.1 Galemys pyrenaicus | reverse complement strand
TCTTTGCCCATGGTTGCCGTTTAGCTCTGTGAGCATATTTAAGGCAGATTATTTGAAGTCTTTGTCCAGTAAGTGCAATATCTTATTCTTCCTAAATTTTCCCCCCTTTGAATTGTATATACTTTCCTGTTTCTTTGTACACATTTGCTATTTTCATTAAACACAGGACATCTGAATACTTTCACATTGTAACCTTAGAATAAGATTTCCCTGCAACCACCCCCCCACCCCCCCACCCAAATGTCTTGCTGTTGTTGATTGTTGAAAGTCACAGTTACCATCTGTTTAATGACTTTAAAACTAGTCTTGAAAAAATCATATTCCTTGTTATGTGTGATCACTGAAGTCTCTGTTCATTCATCTTGTATTCAGCAAGTGTTTTGACAGATAGTTCTGGAAGCCAGAAGCATTTTAAAGTGGGCTTTTTCTCAGTTCAGTGTTGACTTGACAGCTGTATCCCTTTCAATATTTTTTGGAGTTCTGGCAAAGTTGATACTGATTCTGTGTGATTTTTGATGTACCTGTGGAGAGATGGGTGTTTGGAGCTGTCCTGCCATTTTGCTATCATTAGTCAGGTCTTTGCTTCTTGTCCACAGGTACCAGTCAGTGGAGGTACTGTGTCTGGTCTGAATCTTCTTGGCCATCAGGAAAACTGGAGCCCTTTCTTTCCATGCAGGGCAAAATCTCCATGTGCTGGAGGTAGCCTAAATATGGGGGAGTTTCCTAGGTGGAACGGTGGGATGGTTTAAAGGATTTGAACCAAACCTCTAGAGAATGGTTGGAATGTAGAGCTGCCTGGAGACAGGGATGGATGAGATCATGATAATATTTGTAATAATCACTACCATTTAGGGAGCTTTGACCACGTGCCAGGCGCTGGCCTAACTGTTTTTTGTGTGCTGTCTCATTTCTTCCTCTTGGCAGCTACAAGGATAACTATCACTGAGATCAGGGAGGGTAAGTTACTGCTCAAAGTTACACAGCAGAAGTAGGAATGAACCCCAGGTCTACCTGATTCCAAAGCTGCTTAATGGCAATAAATTGCCTCCTGCTGAAACTTTATGGGATTTATATTTCAAACTCAGAGACACAGACCACTATCATATGACCTCTTAAGTAGAGGAGAGGGGAGGCCTGTGATGCATACTCACCTTAGTTATTGTATTATTCAGTTCTATAATTTCTATTTGGTTCATTTTAATAACTTCTATCTCTTTATCAATATTCTCCTTCATGCATTGTTTTCTTGATTTCCTTTAGTTTCATGCCCATGGTTTTCTTTGGTGCCTTTAGCATGTTGAAGAGTTGATTTGAAGTTTATGACTCACTCCGGCCCAGAGTGAATTCCAAGAAGCTAGTAGCCTGGTGCCAAGTCTCTCTCTTTACCACCACTCCCACTCATCCCCAGCTTCATTTACCACCCAGTTTAAATTCACAAAAATGAAGATGATTTGGATTATTCATCTTAAAAATGGGAAAGTGGTTGCTCTCTGCTTCTGCTGAGAAAAAAAGTTTTAAAAATCAGGTGAAAACTGCAGAGCTATTTTAATAATCAGTTATTTTGAGTGCCAGGTACTGTGATCATTATATCTGTTATCTCACTTTTTCTTCACAGTCATTCATGGGTCATAAAACGAACACCCAGAATTTAAGTAACTTTCCCAAAGTCACATAGCCCATAACAGGATTCCATCCATCCTTGCAACAACCAGTAGGTGATTACCAAGTGCTTGGCGCTATTCTTGGCATTGTGCTAATAGTGATTGAGGGAGTCAGTTATCAAATAAATATAAAATATAATTCCAATCAGAGTAAGTACTTTGTTGAAAAATAGAGTGCTGTAGATGGGAGTGCTTTGGGGGTTAAAGCTGAGGCAGCACTTGTTTTAGCCAAGGTGGTCAGAGCACACCTCTTGAAGGAGGTGAACTTTGAATAGAGATAAGAATGAAGGAGAGGAGGTTAACTTGTGACAATCTGGGGGAAGAACAGTGGGAAAGAACAGCCAGCCAAAGCAGTGGGAATGTAAAGGCAAAGACCAGGAGGAAGGAATGAGCGTGGTCTGTTAAAGGAACAGCAAGGAAGCAGTGTGCCTAGAGGGGAGTGAGTGGGGAAAGGGGAGACACAGTTAAATGATGTGGGTTTTATTACCCACAGTAAATACTTAGGGTTTAGTGTGATGAGAAGTCAGAGAAGGGTTTTTGAACAGGGGAATGACATGATGGGAATGATATGACACTTTAAAATATCTTTCAAGCTTCTGTGGAGAATGGAGCCTAGAGAGCAGAGTGCGGGCAAAGAGACCAGTGAGGAGGCATCCAGTTGTCCAGACAGACACAAAGGGGGCGTGGCCCATGGTCAGTGTGCTTCTGTGTGAGGGTAAGGCTGGGTACTCAGCTGGGAGCTGGAGTTGCCAGGTTTGTTAATGAATTGGATGGGACATAGTGGGGAAAAAAAGCAGGTTGTCCAGGCTTTGAGCATCTGGGTGAACAGCAGTACCGGGTGTAGAAGTTGAAAGGGGGGTACAATTTGGGGTTAGGTTCCCAATATGAATGACTTAAGTGGTCTGGGCTCTCCCTCAAACTTTTTCACATTGCAGATTTAGGATTGTAACGTACTGGAGGCAAATGCTGAGAAATCTCTGCCTGTGTTCTTGAGAGATAGACAGATTGTCTTGGATGGTTGGAGCCTGACCTGTTCTGAGGTGTGGTCCTGCCAGATGGCCCCTTGAAGTCCCTCACGGCTTGAGGATTCTCTTCTGTGATCTCTGACCCGGAGGTGGGAGGAGGAATTTTCTCTTTTAACTAACATTTTTCCTTTTCCACAGCTTGATCTCTTTTAGATCCAGTCTAATTTCTTACAGGCCTTGGGTTAATTTGCACAGCTGGGTTTTACATCTGGGCAATTGCCATTTACACCAATTGCCTTGCTGGCTCCAGGCAGGATGAGACTGTAGTCCCAGAGCAGACCATAAGCTCCTGGAACTGCCTTTACAAGAGTGCCCTGGGCTCAGGATGGACCTGGTCCCTTGAACCAGACGCCTGCTCCCGTCTCTTCTGCCTTCCCAACTCCCTGGTAGGGATACCTGCATCCCAGCTGCAGGTGGGCTTCATGTACACCAGTATTCTTGGAAGTCAGGAAGCAAGCCTGAGGACACATGCACACACACACAAACACACACACACTCAAAGGGAGGAAGAAGGGCATATACACAGAGGTAAGGACAAGGTAAATACAGTAAGGCAAGAATGGCAGTGGAGAAGAAACAATAACAGACATAAGAAAGACAACTAAAGACTTCAAGATGGAGCAAGAGAGACAGAAATAGCAAGAGAATCATATAGGAAGAGACACAGAAAGAGACACTGGTATGGGGGAAGTGGGCAGAGACAGTGGGAAATAGTGAAAGGCAGCAACAGAGTGTGAGCCTGAGATACAGAGAAAAGGATGCCAAAGAAGACAGTGTAATACAGAGAAAGGCCCAAAGAGGCAGACAGACATCATGGAGAAGAGAGTCAGAAACTTGTGGGAATAATGGGCTTGGAAGCATGTATCTAATGTTACACAGTGTAGGGCTTGATAATCTATGACTGTTAATATTACAGAGATTAGAAGAGGGTCTCCCTTGTGGCACAGGGTGGTGAACGCTGAACTGTGAAGCATCCGCAGCACAGCAGTGCAAATTCAATCTGTGGCCAGGGAGGAGACTCACATGGCGCATCAAACCTCTCCTGCCTTGCCTGCTGCTCCCCTTAGCAGTTTATTTCAGTACATCAGTCTGTTCTACTCCCCACTCTGTCTCTGGTGAATCCTCTCACCTCTCACGACTCTGGCCTGTACCCTAGCTCTTGTATGCATAAATAAAAAACAAATCTTTAAAAAAAAGACAAATATTAGAAGAACAAGAGGCATTTGTCATTTTCTAAGTAAAAAAATGGTTGAATATCAGCAACTTCATATGCTTCAATCTTCATGTTATACCACACCATGGGCCCCTAACAGGTGGTGGAGGCACCTTACGATCTTGAATGAAAGCATTCCTTGATCAGAGCTGAGTTTGCAAAAAGTAGCTTTTTTTTTCTTTTCTTTTCTTTATTTTTTAGATTTATGTACTTATATTTGACATCATTTGTAGTTCCCAGGGCGTTCCCACCACCATTTCACCCATGCACCATCACCTCAGTCCCTTGTGCTATTGCTGCCTTCATCCCCATCTTTACCCTCCCCTCCTCCCCCCCCACCCCCATGGTCCCTTTGGTTTATCTTTGACCTTTTGGTCTTGGTGAGTTTTTTTCTTTTTGTTTCTTTTTAAGGTCAATATGATTTGGACAGTAAGGCTGGAGGCCAAGAAGGCAGGGAAAGAGCTGGGTCAAGTATCCAGGCCAGAGACGGGCAAGGTTTGAAGTCTAACATGGGCCAAAAGACTGGAATGATATGGTTAAAGGCACTTTAATTAAGCATCTATAGAACTCCTAGATGGGATAGGAGGAAGAAGGGGAATTTGCCCAGACCCCTTAGTTTTCAAGGGCATGCTCAGACTCCCATGATTGCACCAGAAAACTTCTTTGTCTCATGCTCCCTGGTCAGGTCTCTGCCTCACCAGCCTCTAAGCCCCTATACTCAGCAGTATTGGGGAAGTTTGCCTCTGCCTAGGACAGCAGCTACAACTGCCTATGAGCTCTGGAGCTGGAGCTCTTTCATTGGAATCCCTATGTGAACTTGAGAAAGCTACTTAATATCTCTAAGTTTCATCTTCCCTACCTGCCTCAGAAGATAGTATAAGGATTCAATGGGGTAACATATGCAATGTGGTTAATAAGTACAAGTTCTTATTATTATCCTTGACCACTAGTCATTATTTGCTTGCTGGTGTTCTTTATCTGATTGGGTTGGAGAGCATTAGCTGCATCTAGTTACATTTGTGTGTCCATTCTGCACTCTTTGTGGTCACAGTAAGCACTGGCCAATTGTCCAAAGCCTTGATTGGATCTGTAACAGGGTGGTCCCCAGGAAAAGGGGAAGTTCCAGAATCCCGGTTCCACCTTAAGTGGGTGGAGCTGAGCAGGGATAAGAAAATGCTGGAGAGAAAATTGGAGAAAGAAAACAGGAAAGAACAGAAAGAAGGGAGGAAGAATGAAGCAGGATGAAAAGCAGCAAGGAGATCTAGAGGAGGCACATGGAGCAGAGGGACACATGAAAAAACTGCACTTACTTTTTAGTCTTAAACTAATTAAAACAAATGTGAATAAAAAACTTGTAGAAAACTTAATAATAACAGCTTTTATCTTTTTAATTTTGCTCTTTTCCTCTCAAATTTATCTAACTCTTTCTAACCCTTTTCTATAAATCTCTACTGAAAAATCCTTTAAACTTATGGCAAGCTTTTAAACCTTGTTTTAAACCAATCCTATTTAGCTAAACTTTTACCCTCAAAAAAATAAATAACTTTAAATGCTTAACTTAATAACTATATTCTTTGTCCTTTCTATATTATACCCTAATTATATTAAAGTTCCTTTCCATTAAAAACCTTTTATATTTCTCTTAATACAACAAATAGAATCCATTTAGAGAGGACAAGTTTGGAGGTTCTGGGGTGCCCCTCTCCCTGCCCTGTAACAAATTCCCTACTATTCTGAAAAGACCATGGAAGCAACTGGCAGAAACTTCTCTGTGAGCTCCTTAATACATGCATGACAAAGACCTGGTCCCAGCCTTTAAACTCCCAATCTTATAATACTAATAAAAGAACATTTACATACATCTCTTGGGGTTTAATCATGGAAGCAGTAGAATTCCCACCATATTGGGACTGGGTGAAGAAGTCTGTGTCTACCTTACCTTCTGATCTGAGGAGGCTGTAGTCTATGCATCTGGCTGCATCAAGTGAGCGGGGCTGGCAGCCAGGGGGTAAAACTGGACGTGAAGTGAGAAAGAATGAGATCAAGTCAGAACCCACTTCTGCCTCTCCCTATCTCAAGCCTTGATGGTGTGGGGTACCTCCACCACAGCTATGCCCTCTTCTAGCCCAGCACTCATTGAAGCTCCAGAAGATCTGTAATCTGTAAATCCAGGCTGCAGGACCAACTGCTGCCTCTGGCACTAAGGTAAGGTGGCAGGGGGTGGGGGAGGGCCACGGTGTTTGGGCACCAGCAGTGCCTCTGCATCAGCTCCCAGAGGGCAATGGCTGCATCTCTGCCTCCCAGATCTTACTACTCTTGTAGTAGTTCCTAAACTGGAACAACACACAGACCACAACTCAGAGGAATGGTGACTACTGAGTCAAATGAAACTTGATTCTGGGTTTCCTTCACCTTTTCTTCACCCCGAGAGAAAAGAGCTTTGCTCCCAGACTGCACTGTGAGAAAGATTTTGTCAATATCTGGTGTTCAGTGGGAATGAAGTGTGGGGTGGGAAACGGAAGCTGAGGATTAATGCCTGTGTGGGGTGGCCTGATGACTATAGTCCCCGGCCCATCTGAGACCAAGCTGGTTTGGGGGTACATGATTCAGAAGAATTGTCTTTATTATCCATGTAACCTCTGTGCATGGTCCCACCACTCCTGGTTCTCTGGGGACTTTCCAGGTACCCTTCCCCTTGCCCTACTCAGTCAAGAATGATATGGTTTTCATTAATATTTTACTTAAAATCAGGTTTGAATTCATTTTGTTTAGAGTTACAGGAGGGTTTCATGGCACCTCTTAAGATTCCCCCTGGGGTATCACTGGATGTCAACAAATCCAAGGACAGAATGGCAGGAAGGAGGGCAGAGAGGCAGCAAATGGGAGGATGTGGATAGCCAGATGGTCAGTCTTGAATTAGCCCTTGTTTGCTTTTATTTAGACCTCATGGAGCCCACACTATAAACCATGCCTTCCTCAAGGACCAAGAAAGAGGAGAACAAGATCCCCCTGGGCCAGCTGGAACTAGGTCTTCATCTGGAGAATAAAAAGTATCTATGTGTACCTTGACCCTCTGATTACAAATGATTTGCATTTCAAAATAAACCATCCCTAATTTGGAACCACTGCAGTCCCCTTAGGTGGGGCCGGGCTTCAGGGAGCTCTGAAACAGATACTGCTGCCACCTGGGATTCAGTGGGAGTGGGACTGGTGGTGAGGAAGCCCCAGAGGGCTGGGCCATGCTGCCTGGCTTCTCCATCCTGGCCTTGCCACTTGCTATCTGTGCGACATTGAACAGCTTCCCAAACCTGCTTCTCCATCTGTAAAGTGGGGCTAGTAATCCATTATCTCCCTGATAGCATGGTTATGTAAGAAGCACTCTGAGAGCCTGCTCTCATAGCTGATGGTTATTATTGCTATGACTAATAGCATCATCATCATTGAATACACTTGACAAAGGATGTTTTGTTTCATTCATAGTACAGCCCATAAAGTAGGTGTCATTTTCAGTTGCGCTAACTGAGACTGTTCAGTCAAGATCACACAGTTAAGTGGCAAAGAGAAGACTTCATCCTAAGTCTGGCTGCTCCTGCTGCGTCACTAAAAGTGAGAGCTGCCTTGAGAGACATCTTAGTAACCATGGAGAATCCAGCCATGGTGCTCAGGGACGCCTTTATTGAGGAAGTGGCATTTAAAATGGATCTTGAACATGGCTCGAATTTGAAGGCCATAGTGTTAGAACAGAGGCATCCTGGGCTGCAGTCCCAGCACAGGATATAGGTGGGGAACAAAAAGTAGTTTTGTTGGGAGGGAGCATGTAGGAGTCAGGCCCAGAATGTGTTGAAGCCAGATTGTGGAGAGCCTTGAATTCATTTATTTAGTTTTATTCCGCCATTACTTGTTAAGTACCTACTATGTGCTGGGACCTGTTTTGGGTGCTATGATCATAGCAGTGAAAGGAACAGACCAAAAGCCTACCCTTGGGGAGCCGGTGTGCTGGCAGAAAGGAAGACTTTCTCTCTGGGCACTGGGCTCCTTCCCTAGCCTGCAGTCATTAAAGGTTAGCAGCACAACAAGGCCCAGGTAGGACCCAGGCAGGGCATGGAATCCAGTGGGCCCACGTTGGGGGCCAGAAGGAGAAGATATATGTGAAAGAGTCCTGAGAAAATAGATAAAGGCTTTGGTGGGAGGCTCTGGAGCTGAGCTGTTTGTGGTGAAACAATGAGCAATAGGGAAATGTAAAGGCATTGAGCAGAAGAATGGCAGCACCAAAGCCCTTCTTTAAAGAGAACACTTAGGAGCCATGTACAGGGTGGACTCTGAGGGCAAAGAATAGACACTAGGAGGCATGGAAGGGACCATTGTTCAAAGTATAGGATCCCAGTAAAATCAGCCACATAATTTGCAGGGCCCAGTACTAAATTACAATGCAGGGCTTCTGTTAAAGATTGATTTCAAGATGGCAGCAGCTGGGTATTCAGTCATGTCCAGGGCATCTTTCAGCAAGGGAACTTGTGGGATTGCCTAGATCACGTGTCCAGGAAGCTGGCTCAGGTGCTTACCTCTCTGGACAGGCACACATAGAAAGGTTAATAAAAGGGTTATTTTCAAAGGAAACTAAAGGAAATGGAAGAGGGGGGAGGGGTTAATTGGCTCCTATGAGGAAGACTGTCAAGCTAGATCCTGGGTGCACACTGAAGGCAGGCAAAATCAAGCCCCCACAGTCCCACATGTGTTTGGTTTTATACCAGGTATGGCTGCTTAAGTTCACCATTAGTTCCCAGCAATCCTCCCTTCAAGAAGTCAAGAGTCATGGCAGATTCATGGCATGATGGGAGTTGTAATCCTCAGTGCCTGGGATCACTTTGGCATGGAAGTGTGGTTACAGTCCATAAAACATCAGTGGGTAGAGTTCATTCAGGACAAACTGTTCCCCCAAAGCTAAAAGTCATGTGGTATGAAAACAGCATCATGAACATGTCCACTACACTGAGTGTGATGAGATACTGTTGTTGGCCCTACCACACAACCTCCTGTACTTCGCCCTTCCTGCTCTGCCCACAGATCTCAGAGGGTTATTATCCATACAGACCTGTCTACCCACATTGGATCCTGTTGGACTCCGACCTGGTCAGCTACCTTGCCTATCAACCTGTCCCTGTCAGCAGGGACAAGAAGCCATCTAAAACCCACGTGTGCCTGGCCACTGCCTCTGCCTTTCCAAATAAGAGCTGCACCAGAATTTGTGACTTTGGAGCTTGGGAGCTCTTCCTCCATGCCACTTTCCACCCTGGCTCTCACAAAGCTTTGGGCACAAGTCAGTTGAAGATGGCTGCTTTCCTGAAGCAGCTGTTTTTCTAGCTTCTCCCTTCTCTCTTGACTCACTCATCTTCATGCTTCTCACTCACTCTCCTAAATATTCCATGTCTCGTCCCTGCACAGCTCCTCTCCCTCCCCCACTGGTGAGAGTGAGGTCCAAAGCCCTCAGTTCTGGGGGTTCCCTACTTCCCAACATGAGGTCATAGCAACCTTGATTGCATCCAGACAATCTGCCACTGTTACCTCCCAGCAAAGCCCCTGGAGGAGTCCCAGCACCCTCTTGGCTTGGCTTCTGCACTGGTTCAGGCCCCAATTTCCTGCCCTGCCAATCAAGAGGAGGTAGTAACCCCCGCCCTAAAGAGTGTCTCATTTCTCCACTTCTTGACACTCCATGCCATGATGGATTCTTTTTCATCAGCCATGATCCCCTCAGCAGTAGATTTCTTTTTGCTGAAACCTCCTGACAGGACAGGAAGGTAAGGTTAGGAAGAGAAGAGGGGCCAGAGAAGGGGGGTAGGCATGGGTTAGAGTTTCCACTGTGTAGCTCCAGGGGCAGGGGAAGTCTGGGATTACCAGAGCTAGGCCTAAAAAGATTGGCCTCTACATCTGGTCTGTGAGGGTGAGGGTCAAGGGTCAGGCCTAGTGAGTGCCTCTGGCCTCCCTGCCCTCTTGTAGCATCAGAAGTACCCCAAGCCCTGAAATCCAGGCAGCATGTGGCAAGCAGCTGGCTCTAGGATTCTGTGAAAAGCTATGGCTGTGGTTCACCAGTGTCAGGCCTGAAAGTACATATGCAGCTGAAGGAGGTGGGTCTTAGAATGCAGAGTTCTAACCCCAGAGGATGAGTTGTCCTCCCTTCTGTAGGCTGTCTCTAGACCGAAGTTAAAGGGATGACAGGGACTGCTGACTTTGGGACCAAATGGCCATGCTTTGATTCTTGTTTAGTCCATCTTTGCTGCTTTCCAAAACCAGCACCATACTCCTCTGTGCTCCCCTAGAAAGCCAAGTAGAGAGTATAGGGGTAGTTACTTCCCTAGCCCAACCAAGGTCCCCAGAACATTGCCTGGTCTTCTCCCAATCCCAGCTCTTTTCTAATGATAAAAATAAGATATTCTTTGGGCCTCCCTGGTGGCGCAGCAGGGTAAGCAACACACTATGAAGCAAACCATGGCCACTGCTACCACACTGCAGCAACACACTATGAAGCAAACCATGGCCACTGCACCTGCCTCCGGCCAGGGAGGGGACCCACATGGTGTAGCAGACCTCTCCTGCCTCGCCCGCTCCTCCCCTCAGCAGTGTGTTTCAGTCAGTCTGCCTGTTCTGCTCCCCACTCTGTCTCTGGTGAATCCTCTCACCTCCCGTGACTCTGGCCTGTACCCCAGCTCTTGTATGCATAAATAAATAAACCTTAAAAAAAGAGATATTCTGCCAAATAGAGCACCAACAAGGTAGCTATTGTTATTAAGTCCATTTTATAGATGAGCAAGGTGAGGCTCAGAAGGAGAGTTACTTGCTCCAGAGGTAGAAAGTAGTGAAGGTTAGGTTTCAACACAAATCTGGGGTGCTGGAAAGTGATTCTGGGAGTTCCCCACTTTCCAGCCTTTCCAGGCTCTCTGCATTGAGTTTTTCTTGAACCACCCCTTTCCCCACCTTCTTTCCTCTGTTCCCTGCCTCCTCTACTCCTTACACCCGCCCCAGCTTCTGCTTCTGCTTTGAATGCCCCCTTCCACCTCCCACCCCAGCCCCCACCCATGCTTCTTGCAAGCCAGTTAGCAGCCA
>JAGFMF010012064.1:243608-256923 GCA_019455555.1 Galemys pyrenaicus | reverse complement strand
TTAGCAATGTTTTGTAATTTTCTTTGTAAAGGTCCTTCACCTCTTTTGTTAGATTTATTCCCAAGTATTTAATTTTTTGGTTTCAATTATAAAGGGGATGTTTTTTTTTATTTCTTCTTCTTAAGCTTGGTTGTTTGTACAAAGGAAGGCTACTGATTTTTGTGTGTTGATTTTGTATCCTGCTACTTTGCTAAACTGGTCGATTAGCTTGATTAGATTTTCTGTAGAGCTTTTGGGGTTCTCTGTATATTATCATATCATCTGCAAACAGTGATAATTTTACTTCTTCTTTTCCTATTTGGATACCTTGTATACCTTTTTCTTGTCTTATTGCTCTGGCCAGGACTTCCAGTGTTATATTTAAGAGCAGTGGTGAAAGAGGGCATCCTTGTCTTGTTCAGATCTTAGCGGAAAGGCTTTTAGCTTTTCGCCATTGAGAATGATATTGGCTATGGGCTTGTTATATATGGCCTTTATTATGTCAAGATATGGTCCTTCATCATAAACGGATGCTGAACTTTTTCGAAAGCTTTCTCAGCATCTATTGATATAAACATGTGGGATTTTTTTTTCTTTTTGTTGATGTGGTGAATTACATTTATTGACTCTCGAATATTAAACCATCCTTGTGTTCCTTCAGCTACCATATTTAAATGTCCACACATAGCTCTCCTCCTGCCCCCAGCACTGTGGACCTAAACCCTTTACCACATATTTTTCTTCAATGCATTTATCACTTTCTAATGTGCACTTAATTGACTCTTTACTGTCTATTCCCTCCCCCTGGAATGTGAGCTCCATGAAGGCAGGGACATTTTGTTCATTGATGTGTGTTCAGCACCTAGAACAGTGCCTGGCAATAAATACCTATTGAATGAATGAACTAGCCCACAGCCAGTTCAAGCTTGAGCTTGTATTCTTTTTTTTAAGATTTATTTATGCATACAAGAGCTGGGGTACAGGCCAGAGCCTTGGGAGGTGAGAGGATTCACCAGAGACAGAGTGGAGAGAAGAAAAGGCAGACTGACTGAAACACACTACTGAGGGGAGCAGCGGGCGAGGCAGGAGAGGTCTGCTACGCCATGTGGGTCCCCTCTCTGGCTGGAGGCAGGGAGCAAACTCGTGCTTCAGTTTTCTTCATAGTGGGTTGCTTAACCCACTGCGCCACCAGGGACGCCCTGAGCTTGTATTCTTTATGCCGAGGCTGGTCCTCTTTTCTGGAAGGAAAATCTTGTGCAAGGTTTGGTTTTTCATTTAACATGTTCATGTATGTGCATGTGTGTGTCTGTATGTTCATACATGTCAGGAACTGCTCTAGATGCTGGGCTTACATCAGAAAACCAGTCAGACATGCACCCAGCCCAAAATTAGCTGCCATCATCTCTCCCATGAAAGACAATAAACAAGCTGATTTGAGAGTGATTGGTGCTCTACAGAACATAAAGTGGTGTGATGAGCTAGACGGTGATGATGTAACCAGGGAAGTTTTCTGAGAAGAGTAACATTGGAACTGACACCCCAGTGATGAGATGAAGCCAGCCAGGATGAATTCTGAGGACAGAGCATTCTAGATAGAGAGACGAACCAGGGCAAATGTTTGGAGGCAAGAGTGCCAGTGACACATGAGAGGTCTCAGGCTTGATATGTAACTTGTGCGGCACCCTCTGGAAGGTACCCTGGGGAGACAGAGTAACAGCCCAATTGGACACAGTCATGTGTGAGAGTGACCTGCACATATGAGTGTGTGTGTGTGTGGTGTGCAAGTGTGTATTGGGGAGGAGTTACCTGTGTGAGCGAGTATCTGTAGAAGAGGTGTCATGTATTACTGAGCCAATGGCAGACTACAGTCTGACTGGTGACCCATGGTTCCTGGGGGAAGAAAGCCATAGTGGAAAGAGGACAAAGCATGGAATCCAGAGGACCTAGGTTCCAGTCCGGGCTGCACCATTGACTTATATGTGATCAAGTTTTAGATTCTGAACAAGCCCCTTTCCTTTTCTAAGCCAATATTGCCATCAATAAGACGAGGGGGGGTATGGCCACTGGGGTGTCCAAATTTCCTTTTCATCTGAGTCAGCAATGAAACTGGATTTCTTAGAAACACTTTCCACAGACCTCAGTGGGCACATTCAGACCCTTCCCACAATGCCAGCACTTCCCTCGGCCTTCTGCTCTGAGGATGTGGCATGGATGTGTCTACCACTGCAGGGGTGACAACATATGGAATCACCTTTGAAAGTTGGTAAAAGTGAGGGCTGGGTCTAACATTGGCACTGGCTTTTGCCTGGGTCCCCCGGCACAGGTAGGGAAGAGCCCTTTTCCCTGAGTGCCCCTAGGTCTGTCTTCCCAACTAGCTCATTTCTTCCCCTGCTGGGAAGCCCCTTCTCCAGATGCTGGCGCACAGATGCTGCGCTTCTCAAGTTCCCTGCTGGGCCCCGCTGAGCTGAATGCCTCAGCCTCCACTGGACTGTTCTCCTTCTCCCTCCACCAGAGCCAGAGCCAGCCCCCTCCCCCCGCCAAACATACACACATTGCTCTCACTGCTCTTCTCTGAACTGCCTCCAGCTTGGCTGCATCGCTGCGATAATGAGGTGTCTGCGACTGAACGCAGTGGGCTCAGCAGGGCAGAACAGCAGGCCAGAGCCCCCAGGAGACAGGCTGGAGCAAGCCCAGAGACTGCCCCAGCTGACCCTGGAATCCACCAAGTGCCCCCACACCCCTCCTGCTCTAGTGTCATCCTAGGCCCCACTACCCAGAGCCTGGGGCAAAAGCTTAAGATGCAGAGAGGCTCATCTGGTTGTGAAAAACCAGCTCCAAGTTAAAGCTGCTGGTGATAGGAGGAATTTTGGGTTTCAAAGTGATGCCCCTCTAACAACCCTTGTATCTGGATGACATGGCTATGTTGACGGAGTTTACAAGGCACTTTCACTCATTCTGCAAACATTTACTGAGCACAGCTCCATGCCATGTTCCATGCTTGTCAGGGGGGAAATGAGGGCCAAGATGGTGAGTGTTTGACTAGTACACTGCCTCCTGGGGAAACAGAGGTAAAAATGCCCCCTTGGACAGGGGATGCCCAAACTTATCTGGAAAGACCGTAAGGGTGAGGGAAGGTGTTTGTGTCCCTTCCCTCAGGATTTATGTGCTGCAGCTCTGGAGGAGGATTGTTTGGGGCCTTCCTGAGAATGAGCAGGGATTAGACTGGACAGAGGGATAGAGGCAGGCAGGATTGTGTCCTGTCCACAAGGAGCAGCCCAAGAAGCCCAGAGGATGTCACACTTAATCCTTCGGCAACCCTAGAAGATGTCATTCTAGTTCCATTTCACAGCTAGTGAGACAAATGTGTCCCTTATTGAGGAGGGAAGTCAGAGGTGAAGTCACCTGCTTCAAGATCCTTTGTCTCTGGGTCAGTAGTAGTTCGATAAAATGGTTTCTCATACCTTCTCACTTTTCTGTGCCTACAAACCTGATAACACGGGCACTCCAAAAATGGGCAGATGGGTTCAGAGAGAGAAGGCAACTAGAGACAAACTCTCAGCTTTTCCCATTTCCCAAGTTAGAAGACAGCATTTGGAGGGGCAGAGAACTTTAGGACTTTATCAAGTCAGACCCCTTGGTTCTTTCTACCCTTAAGCATCCTTGACCCCACACCGGCCCTCTTCCCTGTTTGATCTCCACTGTGGCTGGACCAGCGTTTAGGTGAGAAACCACTTGTCTAGAGGCCCCATTCAATCAAAGAGAATGGCTAGAGTACTGGTATTTGTGTGAACTATTTAGGAACTGTGGCAGCAGGATGGGGGCTGAGAGGAGAAGGGGAGCAGGTGTTCCAACAGGCCGAGTATGGCAGCTGCACAGGAAGTGACCCCAGAGGCCAACCCTCATCAGCTGCCTGGTCTTGTTCTCTCCACTCCAGAAGAGATCTCCAGGCTGTGCAGGCAGAGGGGACACTGGGTAAGAGTAGGTTGCAGGAGGGAGCAATTTGAGGGTGATTAGTAACAACAGGTCACCATTCCAGCACGCTACACATCAGCGCCTTCACTCCTGGAGAGAACACTGCGCTGTTATTGTCTCTTATTGATGAGGGAAGTCAGAGGTGAAATCACCTGCCTATAGTTTGCAGTGGGTGAAATGCTTGTGTTCCCTGACAATTCATGTGTTCCAGCCCTGACCCCTCCCCTAACGTGACATGAGGCCCTTGGAGAAGAATGAGGGCGGGATCTTCATTGGTATAATTCATTGGTAAGAGATTGGAGAGCTTTCTCCCTGTGCTTTTGCTCATTCAACACTCCCTTCTTCCCACCAAATGAAGACACAGAAAGAAGATAACCACCTACCTAAAAGGCAAGAAGAGGCTTCTTGACGAATATGGGCTCTGCCAGCTTTCTGACCTTGGATTTCTGAGCCTCCAGGATAGGTAGGAAATGCTTGGTATTGAAGTCATCCATCTACAGATTGTTATAGTGGTAGCCCAAATTAAGACAGATCACATATAGCAAATAAAAATGACTTCCAGGATCCAAACCTAGGTTCACACACTCCAGAGCAGGCACTCTTTCTGCTGTTCTATCCCTTGGTCTAGGGTTCAGGCCTGTGGGTTTTGGTCATCCCTGAGGGACAACCAGCTCCTCTGGCCCTCCCTTTTCAGTGACCTTCTGACTGCTCAGGATCCCACAGAGGGGGGATTGAGACCCAACCCTCCCTCCATTAAAAATAACTCTACTTAGGGGAGGAGGGTTAAGTGATGTGCATCTGAAAGCGCTATTATCAGGCATGGAATTGTAGGTGGGTGGGAGCGAGAGTTTGGGGTCCTGGGCCTGAGGAGCTCCTTAACTTCTCTCATAGGTCTCAGAGCTTCAGTAGGTGTTATAAGCTTCCCTTAAATATGCAGCCCCTGGAGTTAGGGGTTGCCAAATCTAGCCATAAAAGAACCAGGTTGTCAGGTCGTCCAGTTAGGTTTGAATTTCAGACAACAAAAACTTCTTAGTACAAATACATCCTTTTTTTGTATCAGTATGTACCATAAAAGTATTCATTGTTCCTGGGCCTCCCTGGTGGTGCAGTGGGTTAAGCAATGCACTATGAAGCAAACCGCAGCAGCAAACCGCAGCCACTGCAACACGAGTTCGATCCCTACTGCCGGCCAGGGGATCTGCCTGTTTTGCTCCCAGCTCTGCTCTCTGTGGTGAATCCTCTCACCCCTCCCCCCACACCTCTGGCCTGTACCCCAGTGCTTGTATGCATAAATAAATCTTTAAAAAAAGTATTCATTGTTCCTCTGAAATTCAAGTTCAATTCCGGTCTTCTATATTTTATCTGGCAAACCTAACTTGAGGCAATGGGCTGGGCTGAACTGCCAGGTCTGCTGCTACCTAGCTGTGTGAGTTTGGGTGTGTTAGTAACCTCTCAATGCCTAGATGTCCTAATCTGTAAGGGATTGTTAGATATTTAAATGAAGTGATAAAGACTACAGTGCAGAACACATGGAGCAGCTGATAAATGTGAACTGTTTTCACTTTTTTTCTTCTTTGTGTATTCCTCCCAGACAATCCCTCTTGCTTCTTACCTTTCCTGGTATGACCCCCTCCCCAGGTCATAGACTGAAGGGCGTGCCTGTTGTATAGAGTGGAGAAGGAGGAGGAAGAGGAAGGGGAGGAGAGGGAGGGAAGGAAGCAGAGATGGGGAGGAAAAATGGAGCAAGAGGAGGAGAGGTGGGAGGTAGAGGAGGGAGGAAAGGGAGGAGAGGGAAACAACTCACATCTTTTTTGTTCCTACTATATACTTATCACTGTTATGTATTTTCCTAATTCATCAAGCCATCACAGTCCAACAAGCCATTCACTATTATTCATCTACAGATGAGGAAACGGAGGTTTGGAATGGCAAATGAATGTCCCAGGTCCTATGCCTAACCCCTGGATTCTGGTTTGTCTAATCCTCACCTGGGTTTATTTGGCCCTTCTCCCCCCTTCTGCATCTATCCAACTTGGGCCCCAGTTCTAACTTGCTGAAGGGAACCTCTTGTCCAGGTTTGGGGAAATTGCACGGGGAACAGAGCAGCTTGAGAGAGGAAGCCAGGGCCCTTGAAGCTGGTGGACTCCCCACATCCAGTAGGAGTACCATCCCAGTGCCTCCCTCCCTCTGCTTCCTTCCAAGCCAGGCTCATACTGATAGCTGTATCCTGGGGAAAAATGCACTTCTCTCCGATATGCCCAGTTGCACGTCCACTATGCATGCTAATCAGCGGCCAGCGCTTGCCAGCAATTTGCTTCAGTTCTGGGGCTTGCTCTGGGTTTATTTATTTTTTATATTTATACCTTGTATGCAGAGATGGCTGATGTGGGGTGGGAGTAGTGTCTGGGAAAGAGGCCCAACAGAAACGGGAGGAGTAAAGAAGGCAAAAGCTAGAAGCCAGGAGGGAACACACGGGCTGGCAGGGGGAGGGGGGAAGTCCCCTTTGCTATCCCTCTGGCAGGACTGCACCTACCTAAAAGAATAACACCAAACCCTTCTAGAGGTGAGCCCAGCAGGAATTCTCTCAAAAGCCCATGTTGAAGAAGAGGAAATCAAGGTTCTGGGGGTAATGTGATACATTGAGTTTTCTAGCCCAAATCTTTTGACCTGTAGACAAAAAAAGATTGAGGCCTCATCTTGCCTCCCTGCTCCATGGATTGACGAGACAAACAGGCCTAGAGAGGGAAGGCACCTGGCCAAGGTCACATGATGAATTTGAGGCAGAACAGAGACAGAGTCCCTTGGCCTGGGCCTGTTGACTGTCAGTCCCAACCTCCTGGGCTTGCATGCCTAGGAGGCTGGCTAGGAGGTTTCACCCCACCCACTATGTCTCCCAAAACGAAGTGCCATAAAACACCTGCAAGCTCTTTCCAGAACGTTGCCCACGAGTTCCAGGGAATTTACTATTTTCATTTCTTCAAGTTCTTTTTAACTGACTTCACCCTGTTCCTTCTGCTTCTCACTTTAAAGCAGATGGCTCCCCCAGCTCTGCTGTGACATCAGCATAGTAAGTGCTCAGTAAACATTAGTCTTAGGGTACAAGTGAACCAGACAACTTGGCAACATCCTGTAAGTATAGAAGTGAGGACACACCATCAGACCCGGTAAGACCCCAGAGAAACAGTCAACATGCGTCCACTGGGAAACAGGCACAAAGGTGTCCATAAAATCACTCTCCCTTATAGTAAAATATGCAAACCTACCTGAATGTTCATGATCCAGAGAATGCACAGTAAGCAAGTTGTGGTGTGCTTATACAATGGAATGCTGGGTAGCAGTGAAAATGAATGAATTACAGCTACATGTGTTAACATGGACACATCTCAGACATCATGTGGAGTGATAAAGTGAGTCACTAAGTGTACATAATATCCACAATGCAAAACTTTCAACACATCAAAATCAGGAGAGTGGCTTCCCTCAGGAGAGGGAAAACAGGGAATAGCTTCACAGAGTGTAGGGTTCCCACTCTATCTGCGATGTTTTATTTCTGAAACTGAAGAATGGGTAATGGGGGTTGTAGTATTCTTGAAAGCTAGATCTGAACTCTTTCATTATAAAAACAAATGAGAAGAAGAAATGAATGGATGGATAGATGAATGAATGAATGAATGCTGTTTCTTCTCAGCCAGTGGGCTGATTTTTCTGCGTTTCCTTTGGGGGCGTGTGTGTCTTTCTGTCTGGGACTAACATGAGCTTTGGAGCCCAACTAACTAGGGTCAGACTACTGCCTCTGCCCCTTGATTCCATGTGATCTGGGACACCTATGATCTCCTTGACCTCCCCACTTCAGGAAGCTCTCTGTGAGCATCTACTAATATGGACTAGCTTGGAGTTTATATAGTCCAACTCCCCATTTCACAGATGGCAAAAGAGAGACCCCAATGAGGGAAGCTCAGTCCCTCCCATGAGACTTAAGAAGGAGTTTGCTTCTTACTTCACTGAACAGGGAAAGAGGAGGCTGAGAGGGTGATTGGGTCTTCAAGACTGAAACTCTGGTGAGGTAGGACAGGCAGAGTGGGGCTGAGCTAGGCTGCAAAACTAAGGGATCAAGTCTTGCCTGAAGAGTCAGGCCTTACTTGGGAACCTCTGGTAGGTGAGGATCTGCTCCTACTAGGGTCCCTGGCTCAGAACTCCAAGATTCACATCAAGAGTAACCCACCTGTGTTTTGGATGGGGGGAGAGAATGGTTTCATAAGGACAAATTTAGATCCAATCAGGTTTTTTGAAAATCAAGGGCAATAGGGGAAAGGACAGGCTGAGTGAGAGAGCAGGATGCCACATGTCTGGATATGCCTACCCTGGAACTCAGTGAGAGTGTGATTGTTAGAGTTTGTTTAAACGTCTATGTGGGCAGAATTAAAGCTAATGATTCAAAAGGCAATTATCTGGATGAAAAGGAAATAAGGAGTCAAGGTTCATCCCAGAATTGGGTGGGAGAGAAGGCATTGGCGGGTGACATACTGCTAGACACTATTGCAGAGCTCTTTGCTTCTCCCACTCACCAGGCTCTGATGGGTATAGTACCACCCCCATTTTCCAGATGAGGAAACTGAAGGCCAGAGAGATCCAAAGAAACAAGGATATAAATCCAGAGCCTGGGCTCTTTGCAATGCCCTGTGATTTCACAGCGACTTGGCCTTCTTTCCTCTCTGCCTGGCTCTAGTGGAACAATGGTGGTCTGTCCAAGGAGTTACTACCAAGAGAGGGGGCCAGAGAGGCCATGGTGGAGACTCTGCAGCTCAGCCGCCCGCTGGCCTCTGTTGTTCTTGGGCCCCAGCCGGCCGTGCTCCTCGAGCTCCTAGGGCTGCTGGTGGGGCGTTGGAACTGGCGTCTGCTGCAGGCCCAGGTCTCCTGCAGAGAACCCCTTCAAGGGCAGCCCTTGTCCCTGCTCTAATTATACAAACAATTTTTCTCAGCTTCTCCAAATAAACAGAATGCAGTCTGCAGGCCATGGCATGCTGGGAAATCTGAAATGAGAAGCTGCTGCTAATGGGCTCCTTAGCTGCAGGGTTGAACAGATTTCTTAAAAGGTTGGGCCTGCTACCTTCCTGACCAGCTTCTTCCACAGCAGACTGTGTACTCCACACCACCCATCTCTGGGCCTCCACTCCTGCCATTGCCTACCTGCCTGCAGCCCCTAAGTGACAAAATAGTTCAGGTTGCACAAAAGTCACATGTCTGAGGCCTGTAGATAGGGCTCCTGCAGAAGGGCTTTCAAGGGAGGGTTCATGTATATAAGGATCACACACATATGCAAAATAAGTATGCAAAAGGAGTGTGGCAGAAGAGCTATACCTGTCTACAAGTAAGCTGTTTCTCAAAATGCTATGGGATATCCTGGCTGGTGGAGAACTGAACATGGTGGGCTATGAGCAGGTGAGATGGAGAACCCTTCTATGAAGAGCCCCACCCCAGCTCTGTACTGCTTAATAGGCATTTTCACACCCATAGAGCACCCCAACATGTCCATTGGGATGAAAGGTTCTGGCTCAGCTGAGGTCAAGTATCCTGCCCAAGGTCACTCAGCTCAGAACTGGAATGCAGTTTCCTGACTTCCTGCATGCTTTACCCAACATCCCTGGCTACCCTGAAATGCTGTTTCCAGAAGGGCTTGTGATCCAAGACTCAGCTTTCTGAGGTCACAGTTTCCAAAGTCAAATCACCAAGCTTAAACCCATCTCTGTCACTTACTTGCTGTATGGTGTTGGGCAAGCTATTTAACCTCTCTAGGCCTTGTTTTCCTCCTTTGTAAAATGGGATTTTACTTGTACCATCTTTCTCTGGAACAGCCTCTTGCATGTGAAACCTAAAACAGTACGTGGCATACGCTAAGCACGCAGAGCTGGAAGGCTGCTATCATTATTATTACTTTCTCTTATTTGGCCTAGCACAAAACTTGTGGACTACCAAACGCATGCGAGAGTTTTTATAAACTCTCCGATGTGTTACTCTTGGGCACAGAGAATGGCTTTAGTTGTTTCCTCTTCCGGTGACACTCTAACGAGGTCTTTCACTACTCAGTGCTTCCTGAACCCTCCAGAGTCCATCCCTATCTGATGTGTGTCAGGACAGGGCCAGGAGTCAGAGTGTATTTGTTGGGCCTTCTGAGCCCCTAAAGCTTGGCTGTGTGTGATGTCCCAGGATTTGACATCACTGAGCCCCCACTCATGGCTCCTCCTGCTTGGTCCTAGCCAGCAATGCCTCCTGCCCTTAGCTCATGCCTTGGGTAACCCAGCCCTGCATCCCCGGCACACCCCACCAAGCCATCATCACTGGCACCCGGCCCCCCACCACCATTTAGCCCTCACTATAATCATCAGAGAAATTCTCCCTTCAGGCTGAAGAAGACTATTTGAGGAGAGGTTTATTTAAATCTATTCAGATGGTTTTGAATTACCAGAGGGAACTGAAAATGGAGAAAATGGAAGGGGAGAGAGGCGACAGAGTCAGTGAGAGCCAGCTTGAGAGTGTGCGCAGAGGGGAAAATAAAGAAAAGGAAATAAGAGAGCCTGAGAAAGAATGAGAATTCATTCTCTGCTTTTTCCCCACAAACACTGGGAGACAGAAAATTGCCAGTGACCGGGCCATACAAGTTTTTAATGTTTTTTGTGTGCAGAGAGGACCACATGAACTACAGGAATAAGCAGCAGGGTGGGACTTTGGAGAGGTTACCCAGGAGACCTTGGGTCCTGGCCAAGTTCTGCTTCTAAGTCATTTGTAACCTTGGGCTAGTCTCTTCACCTTCAGGGGACCCTTAGCTTCTCCATATACAGGGTCAGGAGGTGGCTGGGTAGGGGTGAACTGGCTTACTGAGTGCCCATGAAGTAAGCACTATTATTAACCCCATTTTAAGGATTAGGAAATTGAGGACTGGAAAAGTAAGCTGGTCAAGTTCACACAGCTGAATTCATGGAGCCAGAATCTGAATGAAGGGCAGTCTGATTTCAGAGGCTGCAAGCTGGGGGGTTATACCATCTCCCACTCTACTAGAATGATTTTTAAGGATCCTTCTTGCTATGTTATAAGGCAGGGTGAGGGGCAAACACAGGACCTCTAAACCTGCCTGCTCTAAATAGGTTCTGCCATCCACCGCATTAAGACAAAACATACTCCAGTGTGTAAGACCTTCAATGGAAAGGGATTTTAATACAATTATTGTACAATAGAGAGGAGAGAAAAGAGAAAGAATAGTTTCCAAATGAAACATCCAAAGTTACCCATCCCCTCGTGAGCAAATGCTCAGCCAAATAGGTTTGGCCCAAAGCAGGACCACTAAGGCTCAAAAGCCTGCCACAAATCCAAGGCACCTTCTGGTGGGGACTCATAGGAAAGGGGCAGATGGGGCCAGGGAATTCTGGAAGGAAAAGAGCAAAATCAAAACCCAAGTCAAAATAAAGGTTGCCATAGTCAGCCTCCCCACGGGTCTCTTACCCACATCTGTTTCTTTCAAGTGCATCCTTCTTGGTTCCCCAAATTCCCTGGTTCAAGTCCAAGGCTGAGAAGCAAATGCAGCTTCTTCACATGTGTCTCTGCTCCACGTGCTTCCCCCAAATCTCCTTCTTCATCTCTTTCCTTCCTTTCCTCAGTCTCCTCCAGCTTCTTTCTCCTCCCTGCTCAGCTCCACTCTGCCTTCGGGTGGGGCAGAGGACCTGGAATCACCCCTATGTCTGGGAGTTACCCTGTTACAGCTTTATGACCCTGGATTAGTCACTTCCTCTCTCTGAGCCTCAGTTTTACCCATTTGTAATCTATGCTTCATGAACCTCCTCACCTCATGGTGATGTGGTGAAGAGCCTGTGCTGGAAAAGATACTTGGTCAGCAGAAAACCAAACATCAGACCTTGAGATTTGTTGAGCACTGCCTCTGTGCTAAGCCTCAGATAACCAAGGCACAAAGAAAGTCAGAAACTACCCTAGAGTTGCTGTTGGAAAAGACCAGAACACAGGCCCAGGCTCCCAGGCTTTACCCTTGATTTCCTGCAACCGAAGTACTGGGCAGTTGGGGGCAATGTTGCTCAGGCCTGTCTGTACATTAGAATCACCTGGGGAGCTTTTAAAAACTTGGCCCTGGCCCCACCCCAAAACAATTAAACCAGAATCTCTGGGGATTGACATTGGTATTTTGTAAATCTCCCTAAGTGAATCTAATGTGCAGCCAGGGTGGCCTAGGGAACCAGGATGAAAGTATTATAATGAAGGAGCAGGAGACCAAGTCCAGGCTGGGGTCAGGGCAAGGGGGAGGGGGCAGACTGAATAGGCTCTGGAGGCTCGGCATCCCATAATATCTCAGAGTTGGAGGGGAGTCCTGGAAACCGAACAGCCCGTTTTATAAGGGGGAGCCTGAGGCCCACAAGGAGCAAGCCGTAGCCGAAGGGAACATGGGCACATCTGGAATTTTACTCTTTCCTTTACAGGACCTTTTTCACTGCCCTGGGCAGGTGGGGTCCACCCTTTTCAGGAGCCCTTGCTCCCATTTTGTAGATGAAGAAACCGCCATTGGCCAGACTGAGTCCTAGGTTGCCTGGAGGAGGGATGCCACGGGATGAGAAGGGGACAGCAATTGAGGAAAAGCGTGGGGCAGAGATAAGGGCGTGAATTCCAAAAAAGCTCCCCTAGGGTCCAAGCTTTATCTGCTCTACCCTTACCTCCGGCTGTCTGACCCCGCCCACAGAAGCCCTCCTTTCCGCGAGCTCGAGGTAGGCACGGTGAGAAGGAAGGCTTTCGCCCGACCCTTCCCCTCCCCCTCCGGGCTCCTAGGGTCTGGAATTCTTTTAATAGGAGACAAAGCCTTTAATTCTGAAAGATCAGATGAAAGGCTCCAAATGCAAATGTATGAGCAGGGAAGCCGCTGGTGAGAATAGGCGGCCTTCAAAGTGTAAATGACTAAACGCCTCAGCCGGCTGGAGAGGAGGGGTAAGAGCAGTTGTCCCCCCAACTCCCCCCAAGCCAGGCCGCCGGGCTACCTCAATTGCTTCAATTCAATAATTGATGGTTCCAAAGCTTCTCAGCCCTGGAGCCCCTGGCATGAAAAGAGTCTCACAGAACTGTGCTGGCAGCTAGGCTCAGCCTCCTGACCTGGGGCAATTCACTTGGTTTTTCTCAGTGCCTCAGTTTCTTCATCTGTGAAATGGATTAAAACACACTCCATGACACCGTGGTGACATGGGAAAGAGATAAATGAGTCTGAACTGTCTGCTACAGAACAGGTGCTGAGGCAAGTTACTGACCTTCTTTCCTTCAAGATGCCCATGTTGCTGCCCTCCTGAATCCTAGGTCATGTAGGGAAAGTTAGGAATAATTA
>JAGFMF010012064.1:214825-241079 GCA_019455555.1 Galemys pyrenaicus | reverse complement strand
AGAAAGAGTCAGACAAATCTGGGAGGAAAAGAGCAAAATCAAAATCAAGATGAAAGCTGCCATTGTGAACCTCCCCACAGGTCTCTCACCCACATCTGTCCCAAGCAGTCCAAGACCAAAAAGCAAGCACAGTTTCTTCACATGTCCCTCTGCTCCACGTGCCTCCTCCAGGTCTCCTTGTTATTCTCCATCTTCCTTTCTTCCTTCTCTCTTCTCTGCAGAAATCTTCTTATCCTCCTAGCTTCACCCACTTAAGGCAAAACCAAGATTTTTAAAACTTCCCCTTTTTCTGAAACCACCCTGTTACATTTCCACCCTCCCACTACTGATGATGGACACCTGTGGTGCTGCGAGCATTCCAGGGTGGGCATGCGCAAGTGGGCGCACCTGAGTTGGGACACGGGCATAAATGGGCGGCGTCATGAGGACGCCAGAACTGTGAGGACCAACAGACAGAACTGCGAGGACCGACCGACAGTACTGACGAGCAGCAGCAGCAGCAGCAGAGAGAGAAGAAGCAGCCGAGAGGGTGAGATGCGCTGGGGGCTGGGAGGCCTGCCAGACTCCCGGTCCCCCGGCACCCATGCCTGCTATGTACCTGGCCACCTCTATTAAAAAAAGCATTAAAAGGTACCGAGGGCTCCAAGACTCTCCTTTCTTGACTCGTCTGCCCAGAACCATCCCGAACCTGCCTCCTGTGCCACCCCCTTCTTGGCTGCTACACTGGGTAATTTGGAATGTAGCTCCAACCTCCTATGATGGCTGTTCTCTGACTCTAGAGGTACTTGGGCTGAAATAAAGGCCTTTCCTCATCCACATCTGTTTTTCCACCTGGGAAATGGGAGATGGTGCCTGACAGGCAAGGCTAACTGGGAAAATAGATCAAAGGGAAGGAGAGTAGAACCAGGCTTGGGCCAACATGGGGTGTGGCATCTGGGTGGAGAGCTGGGGAAAGAGCTAAGGGTAGAATTGCAGAGAAGAGATTGATTCAGGGCAGGTGTGTTAGGTGGAGCTTAGGAAGGCCACAGAGGTAGGTTCCTAAAATTGAGCAGAGGCTTAGCTGTGGACAGAGGCCAGGGAACTCACGGTTCTGGGAACAGATATGAGAGGGTACACTGCTTTGCCTTGGGACCAAAGCAAGCACCAACGTTACCTCAAAGGGTCTGTCCTAGAGTGAAGTAAGTGGCTAGGAGTTCGACATGAGAACCCCCAGGGGAAAATATTACTTCAACAATTGTAGAGACACTGGCAGCCCCCTTAGCTGCCGTAATATGGACAGTTAGCCCTGCCAATAGTGTACCATTGGTGAACAGAGGGATGGAGAAAGAATAGCCTGAAACCCGAGAGGGGACAGTGACAGCCTCCTCTTTAGAACTAGGAGTGATGGATGTTTCAGAGGAGATGCCTTAGGGGCTGTCATTTAACCTCTCTGGACCTCCATCTCCTCATCTAGGCTGTTGCAAAAATCAGGCCTGGTCCTGTCTGGCTCAGAGCCAAGGCATGAAGCAGGTACCAATATTTAGGCTCTTCCATGTCCAGACAACTGCAGGCAGCTGGCTTGCTGCTTCCATTCGGTCGCTGGGTGGCTGTCTTTTTCCCCTTTTATGTGTTTTACTTTTCCTGTTGTCAATCAAAATCCCCGCTGAAGTCCTTATAGGAGGACAGGCTAAGAATGTGTATGCTTGGTAGGCTCAGCATGGGAAGTCTCAAGCTGCTGCTCATCTGCCCGATGAGCCGCATCTGCCAGGTGGGGGTGGGGATGGCAGGGCAGCCCACATCTGCTCCCCATATTGCCCATCTCAGCCCCTGCTGCTGCCCAGGAAGAACAGGCAGCCCAGCCAGGGAGACAAAGGAGAGAAGATGTATAAGTGACTGTGAGCAGGAAGGACCCAGTTAGAGTACTGGTTCTATGGTGGGATTCCAGGTTGTGGAAACCAAAGAAAGATCCTTACCAAAAAGACCTTTCTGAAAGCCAGGCCAAGGGAGGAGAACGAAGGTCTGAAACCAAGAAAGATGCTTATGGGAGATACTTAGATAACCCACAGGCCCAGCAGGAAAAAAACTGCGTGAGATGCACAGGTGTAGGGCCAGAGAACTATCAGGTCTTTCCACCCTCCCACCACTGGTGTGATGGTGGACACCTGTGGTGCTGCGAGCATTCCTAGGTGGCCATGAACAAGTGGGCGCATCTGAGTTGACATGGGCTTAAATGGGCGGCATCATGAGGACGGCAGGACAAATAGTACTGACCAACGCGAGCAGCAAGTACCAACAGCAGTGATCACAGCAGCAGCAGCAGGAGGAGGAGGAACAGGACGCCAGCAGCAAAGCAGCCGAGAGGGTGAGATGCGCCGGGGGCTGGGAGGCCTGCCAGCCTCCGGGCCCCCCGGCACCCCTGCCTGCCATGTACCTGGCCACCTCTACTAATAAAAGCATAAAAGCCACCCCGGGCTCCAAGACTCCTTCCTTTACCCCCCATTTGCTAGAACCATCCCGAACTTGCCCTGCTGCCTTCCTGCTGCTACAACAGGGTAGAGAGACAGAAACAAGGAATGAAGGACAAAGCCCAGGAGTGGAAGCAGTACCAAAAACAAGGGGAAAACTGTGAAGGGTTTAGAGACTCCAGCTTCTCTTTTTGTGCTTTTGTGCCTTGGCAGGCTGGGCTGCCCCATAAACCTTAGGATTAGCAGCTCTGCTGGCCCGGACCTAATGGAAGCCACCTGGCTGACAACAGGCCCCATCCTCGGTCCAGTGGGTTCCCTCAAAAATTATTTGCAAATTTCCAGCTGGGGAGGCCAATACAGTGCACCCCATCCTCCATGAAACCAAGTAGTACCCCCCACAGCCACGCCAACCCCCCAGCAGAACACCCACGTCAGGATTTTAGCTCTGGGTGAAGAGCTCAGAAGAACAGTGCCATGGAGACCCCCATGGTGGCGATCCCTTGGAGGGCATTCTGGAGTCCAGAGGTATATGACCTCTCTGGCACCCAAAGGCAAGGCTGAAGCAATACTGGCAGGTGGGAGCTGTGATCACCCCCACATCCAAACAGCTTAAGGGAGGCACAGGAAGTTTGCTGTTCAGGATCACACAAGTCAGACGCAGGAACCCAGACATTGGGTAGGAAAATGAGTGCTCAGGCTTATGTCGGGAAAAGGAGAAGGAAAGGGTGAACTGGCTGCAGGGGGTGTGAATGTGTGGTGGGGTACTGGGGGTTTAGGAAGCCCCTGCCCTCCAAAAGCCAAGGGAAGAGAGATGAAGACCCTGGCAGGAGCTGGTGGAAATTAGCGGGTGCTGAGGCTGGGAAGAGGGTGTTAAGGGGACAATGTTGTTTACCTGACCCTTGAGGTCATATGGCAGCTGGTGTGCACCAGGGAGGCTGGATCCTGATTAGCCACAGATTCCTTGTCCTATGGGAAAAGAACTACCTGAGAAAGTAAGGTTTTGGCATGCACATACATACCCACTCACATACACACTCACACATTCATGCTGACAGTCAGGAAGATCTACACCAGATTCTAGACTGATTTGGCTCAACACAGGAAAATCTTTTCTAGAAGTGCAGAAATGGACCTGCAAGGAGCAAGGAAGCCCTTTACATAGATGGAGGCACTGTGGAGACCTTTGATGGATGGGGAAGTGAGGTGAAGGGAGTGCCCAAGGTCACAGCTGGAAGGACCTGGGAAGAGAATCTGCCTCTCTTGTGGCTCTAAAGAGTGGGAGTTCCAGGACCAAGCAAGAAGCCACTGAACTGAGAGGTGGTGGTGGCAGCAAGGTAGTGGAAGAGGGCACCAGAACTGCTCACATGGAGCATTTTCCAAGTGCCAGACACATGTCATGCAGTCCTCAGGCTTGTCCCTTTCGGTCTCAAATGATATGAGGTCAGAATTGTAGTAAGCCCCATCTTGATTGACAGGAAACTGAGGCTTGGAGAAATAAAGGCCTACTGGCAAAGCAGTAGAAGATTTGGGTTTGTTAAAGCCTAAGTTCAGGGGTTCAGTCCTCAAGGGGACTGGGACCCCCGTGGTGGCCCATAAAAGGCAGGGTGGACAGGGAGGGGTTGCATGGCACCACTCCGGGGTCCTCGTCCCTGGGCCCATCAAGGAGGAGAGCCTGGTGGCCAGCTTCCCTGCAGTCCTTTCCTGGGGGCCAGACTTCCAGCTGGCCAGGGCTGCCAGCAGACTATGAGGACAGGAAGTAGTCATTTCATCGCCTACAGAATAAAGTTCTCTGATCCCACCCGCAGCGTTGCTGCATACGGGTTCACATTGATCCATCCAGAGGGGATGTTCAGAGACATCCACGTGGGGAACCCCTGGGCCCAAACATCCACTTCCAGCTTACCTGAGAGGCACAGAACAAGTCCCTTCCCTGATCTGGGCCTCAGTGCCCTCATCTGCACTCTGAGGGGCAGACCTGAGTTGCCCCAGGGCTCTGCCAGCTGTCTAGTAGGAGGCCATGATGTAAGAAAGCTGGGAGTTGCAGACGGACCATGCCAAGCCCTGCTGGAGCATCCCACGGCTCACTGCGCAGTGTGCATTCACAGGAGGCAAGGCTGGTGGGAGGGGGCTTAGCCGGTGAGGACAGGTGAACTTGTACTCATTACTTGAAGGAATGAGGCTGTGTGGGGCACCTACACTATGCCAAGCACTCTACCGAGTACTGGCAGTGCGACAGAGAGCCCCTCACCTCCAGGACCCTTACCTGCCTGCCGCATCAGCTGCCTCACCTCGGCGGGGGTGGGGGGTGGGGGTGGCAATGGAGTGATGAGCACTATGACTGCCCAGCTTCCCCTGTTGCTGTCTCTCTCCTCTCCCTCCTCCCACCCTCTCTGGTTTTGTCTTGCCTCTCTTCTCTCAACCCCCACCACAACTCCTATCTTTATCTCTGCCTGCTCTTTTCCTTCCCCAAGGTCCACTATCCATGGGACTATAGGTGGGGATCTGACAGGTGTAAATTCCCACTTGAGCTGCCCTACCAACTGGGATGAGGACATTTGGAAACCAACAAGGACTATAGTAGATAAGAGGATTGGCCACGCCCTGGCCTGGAAGCCACAGCTCCTGCATCATAGAGGGGCAGTTGCCAGGCAGAAAAACCTATGGTCACAGGCCTCAATCAGTGGGAGGCTGGCCTAATGATAGGACTGACTCCTACCTTGCCAACAAAAAGGTAGGGTAGGGCTACAGAAGATCCTTGGGGAAGGCTGGGGAGCACAGTGAGGACTGAGAACAGGGAAAGAGCTCTTGGACAGATGCCACTCATTGTTTTCATGCCTGAATTCCAGTGGGTATGGATTTGAAGTGTCTGAGATGAAATGAAGAGAGCACTAGGTATGGAATTAGGCATATCACCTGGGTTCGAGGCGCCACATGAGTGGCCTGACTGAGCCTCAGTTTCCTCAAATGTAGAGATAATGCCATGAACCAGAGTGGAACTGAAATGATCCAACCGAAGGAGCAGTGCTTTACAAATGTGAGGCATCGGTTGATCCTTTCCAGAGGGCAAGGGCAGCACAAGGGCAGGGGTCAGACATCAGAAGGGATTTCTTGGTCTGGGGAAAGCTGGGCTGGAGAGGAGAATTCTGTGAGGGTGAAGGTTGAAAAGGGAAGCATGCGGTGTGGTAGGGCCAGCGTAGGCAGTGAGATGAGGAAAGCCTGTGCTATAACCACCGCTGGCTATGCAGAACACCTGCTCCTGCAGCTAGCGTGACTGGCTTCTGCCTGCACAGCTCTCTGGACCCCCTTCCAGTGTCCTAGTGCTGACAAGAGCATGCACTTTTGAGTCAGAAAGTCCAGGGCTCCAATCCTGGTTCAGTCCCTTTTCAGCTGTGCGACCTTGGACAGTTATCCTCAGAGCTGTCAGTTTCTTCATCTGTAAAATGGGCTCATGAGGCTTTCCTCATTGAGTTTGTAGGGTTCCTGGCAAATGTTGAACACATGAGTTTTCAGGTTGCCCATCTTGTTAAGCAGGCCTCAGCTTCCCCACTGTCATCAAATAGGGGTTGGACAAAATGATCTCTCAGGTTCCACTCAGCACTGACAAGCAGAAGCATGTAACAAAGGTCTTGTGCTTTCTGATTGTGTCCAGTGAGTCAGTTACCAGCAGGAACTTGGTGGTATAGGTACTCTATAGGCGCTAAAGGATGGGGAAGGAGGATGGTATTACAGGAGTAACAGAAAAGAGGACCCTGGCCCTCTAGAGAAGGCCCAAAGGCGAGAACTGTTAACCTTGACGGCAGTCACTGCTTGGAAACCCCACTGTTAGGTGAGGCTGGAGGCCGACCTGGGGTTGGGTGTGGGAATATTCACTCCAGCAGTGCAGAATACAGAGCGCCACCATCTCCAGTCCATGTGTTTCCCTTCTTTCAGGAAGGGTAAAGACTAAAGATTTAGACCTCAGGGAGAAAAAAAGAGAATTAGAACCCAAATCCACATCTGGCCTGACAATATGTCTAACCCTAAGCTCTCTACCCACTGAGACTTGGGGAGCCAAGAAGCCAGGGGTAAGAGAACAGCTGGTTGTTCCTTCCAAGCTGCCTTTCTGATGACATCACTGACAACACAGGCACCCACGTTGGGCAGGGCTGACCACCCCCATCTGGATCCATCCAGAAGGAGGAAAGAGAGGGAACAAGGAGGGAGGGGTTCTAAACAAGCTGAAGTTCCTGCTTTGACTCAGCTGAAAACCCCTCTGGGCTTCATTCTCTGTTCTCACCATCTCTGTGATGCCCCCTGCCCGCCCCACCATGCAGAGCAACACTGTGTGATTAAGTCTCCTCCACCGGGACAGGTGAGCGGGAGGCACACGTGCTGCCCTTGCAGCTGACACCATGCACCTTGGTCTTCGCTGAGCCTGCACCTGGGGGCCAGTCCTGCCCAGGCCCTCACGCTCCCTCCAGCCATTCAAAGGCACGTCCATCAGAGACTGGGAGGAGCTGTACTGGCAAGGCCCCACACTTTGACCTACAGGGGAAGTGACCCTGTGAGACAGGAACAGTAACAGCACTTGCCCTTGGGTCTCCTCCCTCCCGATCCAGGTAGGGCCCCTCCATGAGGCAGGCCACATACTGCCTCTCAACAGGAGCAAGAAAGGAACTGGGTCTTCAGAGATAAAGAAGAACTGGCGCTTTGCATTGGGTAGGGGGTTAAGTGGGAGTTTTCTTAGTTCTTGAACTTAAGAGGCTTGTTCCTATCCCAGGAGGCTCAGGACCCTGCAGACTAGGATTGCCAGATAAACTGCAGGACGCCCAGTCAAACTGGAACTTGAGATAAACACCGAATGTCTTTGTACAGGTATGCCCCAAATCTTGCACAGGACATACTTGTACTGAAAAGAAAACTGTTGTTGGTCGGAAACGGCAATTTTATTGGGTATCCTGTATTTTTATTTGCTAAATTTGGCAACCCTACCCTTGCCAGTCTGCCTCAAGAAACAGGAGGAGATGGCTACCTTCAGGGCTCTGGCCCATGGGGCAGGGACTTCCCACTCTCAAATCCCCAGGCCTCAGCTGATCACTAGAACAGCTTGCTGGCTGAGAAAACATGTTTAATTTGGTCGCTCATTAATTTGCACAGCCCTCTCCCTTCGTTCTCCTGGGCCTGGCACTGCTCTAATGAGTTGAGGCTGGTAATGAACAGGAATCCCTTCGTGTGGAATAGCACAGGCCTGTGAGCACTGAGCAGGCCCTCCACTGTCCCCTCAGCTGACCCACCTCACGAGTAGGTTGGTGGCACTGAGGGCCTCTAAAGAGAGACCCTTCCTCTCAGGTAGGCATCTGTGTCTGAAGGGTGATAAATTCAGCAAGTATGGGGAGGGATGGAGGCTAGCAGAACAGAGAGCAGGCTGCTGACTCAGGTAAGAGGCTGGGTGGCAAATGGGACCTTGGAAATGGGGTGAGAAGATTCCAGCATACGAAGGCAACAGAAGACTGAGTCCAGGGCCTGGAGAAAACTCAAGGACATATTCCCCACAGTGAATGTTTAACTCTGGGGACCTTCTGTGGAAAAAAAGCCTTTGTGGTCAAATTTGTTTGGAAAACATAATACGCTGATGATAGAAAGAATCACACACACCTTCAGCAATTTGCTGGTACACGAGCTTACTGAAGGTCTGAAAGTCCTGCAGTACATGAAACAACCCTAAAATTATTTACATTGCTTTCACTTGCATGTCCCATATTTATTTGACATTGATTTTTCTTTTTAACCAGAGTGCTTTTTGCCCTTCCCAGGCACTCATGCTTTCTGGGACACACTTTGATAAAAGATGTTCCATGGGCCATGCCTCCAGTCATAAAAGTAATGCCTGCTGGGTTCCATCACCCTGGCCTGCTGCCCAGGGCTCAATGGGGTTCCACGCCCCATTCTTTCTTTCATCTTACATGAACCTTTTCCATCAGGCTCTATTTGTGCCCATGGCCATACTTATCTATGTGTGCATATTCCTACATATATCTGTGCCTGGATATGTGTGAGCACACCAGTGATAGCTCTGACAAGCCAAGGCTGATACAGAGAGCCCAGGAACGTCAGTAGAAGGGAGATTGAGAGAGAGAAAAAGAGAGAGAGAAGGACAGAGACAGAGAGACAGAGAGAGACAGAAATTTTGATTAATTCATTATTTTCTGTCCTGGTCTCCTTCTTTGGGTAACTTGAACTTCTTCCACCATTCCAGCCACCAGGGAACATTCTAAAAGTCAGCTAGTGACAAAGTCCACGCTATTCAAACCATCTGTCTGAATTACTGAGCCAATTCCCTTTAGGGTTGTGAAGAAAGGACTCCAGAGTGTGGAGAAAAAGTAGCAGAGAGAAGCAGAGGTTGCAATCTGGGCCTGGTAGGGCCAGTTTAAACAAATTCTACTTCAAGCTATTTGTGAGTATTCTAAAAATGGCAGTAAGACCTCTACCAGAAACCCAGGTCAGGACTGAAGGTCATTTCCATGAGGGCAGGGGCTGTGTCTTTTATTATCCTTGTGTTTCTGGTGCTTAACACAAGGCCTGACATATAATCTGCATGTGTGTCTACACACATGCTTGCATACATGTAACAAGTGTTCACTGAGCACTTACTATGTGCCAGGCATTGTCCTATGAACTTTACATGGGATAACTTACTGAATCCTCACAAGCACCCTCTGAGGTGAATAGTATTATTATACCCATTTATAGGTGTAGACACTGAGGCACCAAGGGGTGAGTAACTCACCCCAGGTCACCTGGCCAATAAAAAGTAGTCAGATTCAACACAGGCAGTCTGACTCCAGAGTGTACTCTCTAAACCACTATTCCATACTTTGCGAGTCCATGGATAGTTGTTGGACTAATGGATGAATGCATGCATGAATCAATGAATAAAAGAAATAGCCATGATGGCAGCCCACAACCTTCCAGCAGCCACCTGCTAAGCATCCATCCAGCCTTGCCAGGGCCTCTCTCCAGAAGCAGCGTAACACAGGGAGCACGCCCTTCCAGCTGTCCCCCAATATCACCTCATTCTTGCCCCACTTCTCTCTGAGCCTTTGCCATATTTTCTTGGACCCTCCTCCCTCAGAGCTCCTCCCAGCCTCCCTCAGCCCACTAGCTCCTTGTCCCGCCTGCTTGCCCAAGTCCCTGTCTCCTCTTCCTTGCGTGCATGCATGCTTATGTGCTTGCGTGTGCGCCACAAAACCCACAAGCTGTAAAAACAAAGCAGGGAGCCGCCTCACCCACGTGCTGTGCCTTTGATGTCCCCTTTCTGGCAGCTGTGGGGCACTGAGCCACCCTCCACAGGCTTCAGTCCCAGAGGGTGGGTGCTGGTCGAGCAGCTTCCACAGACAAAGGCCCAGCCAAGAGGAACATAGGTCACCAGAAACCCAGCAAGCAGGAGGCTGGGCAGGAGAACCAGGCTGCTGCCTGGAACCTGGAGCATTCCCAGATCCTCAGGACCTAGGTTCCTTCAGCAGCCTCCAGTCCAGGATGTGTGCAGGAACTAGCTGCTAAAAGCATTCATGAATAATAACCACACCCAGGATTCATGTGGGCCCAGGCCTCACGTGGGTCTAGCAATCTGGAGGCACCAAGATACTTTTGCACCCATTTGCTTAATTGATTTGCATTTTTGGCATAGTTGGTAAAAGCTTCGACTTTGGATTCAGCTGCTGCTTCCTATCTGGGGACATAGGGAAAATCACTTCGACCCCCAGAGTCCAATCGCAACCCTAACTCACAGGGGTTCCAGGTGGAAGAAATGGACTGAACAGAGTCTGGCACTCAGAGTGACAGTTGATATGCATTTATTGAGTTTGTATCACAAGCCAGAAAACACATTAAGTGATTTTCTTCACACAGTCTTTTCAAGAAGTCCGTGAAGCACAAGAGGACACAGAGACTTCTGAAATGCATGCAGCCTCCCCCTCATAAAAGAAGAGGTAAAGTTGGGGTT
This sequence comes from Galemys pyrenaicus, assembly GCA_019455555.1. Classification (NCBI taxonomy): domain Eukaryota; kingdom Metazoa; phylum Chordata; class Mammalia; order Eulipotyphla; family Talpidae; genus Galemys; species Galemys pyrenaicus. Next base: position 230,654 of record JAGFMF010012064.1, on the reverse strand, counting down.
TGAACTCAGGTCTGTCACCAGTGCCTATGCACCTTGGGAGAACTGAAACACTGAAGGTGGCACTTGTCTGGGTCTGAAACCAGGCCAGCTCAACTCCAGACCTAGTGCCCTTTCCACAGCCCACAGCCTCTCTGGAGTGGCTTCTGTCACCTGGTTGAATGAGACCCATCCAGGCCTCTCCCAGCTCCTCTGGCTCCCCAAGCAGATTTCTTGTTCTTTGCCATCCCCACTCAAATGGTGTGGATGGGAGGATGTTCTTCAAAGACAACGACAACAGGGGAAGTCTGAAGCTGGGCTCTGAGCATAGGGACCTGGATCCACGTGTCCCTGGAGTCTGAATACCCAGGCCAGCAGGTGCCAGGCATACACCTGCCTGCCTGTAGATACTGGTTATGTCTGGTCCAAGTTGCCACTGGCCAGCCTTATTCGTACCACAGGTGCATTTCCCATGACATGTGCTGGCACCTGACCCTGATTAGGTGGGCTCCTAGTCACCATTCCCTGCTTAAGTACAAGGTGTTCTTGGCTGGTCTGTCACAGATTTGGGGATGCTGCTCTAAAGGTTATGGTGACCAGAGGAAGGGGAAGAAACAAAAAAGCGCTTGTTGACTCCTAAGGCCTTGCTCCTGTGACCCTGACTCTGCCTCCTCCCACTACTTGGCACACACCAGCCCTGCCCAGAGCCAGCAGCACCTCTGGATTCCCACCAAGGCTGAGAGCAGAAGCCCCTGTGGGCCACCCCCAAAGGTCCTTCCACAAGGGATAGCAAGTACAGCCTGGTTGGACTGCCATTTTCAGGCCTCTGGGAACAGACCTTCTCGAAGGAAGAAGGAACACTTAGTGAGCCCTGACCATACACTGGGAGCTGGTCCCATGAGCTTGGTTTCTTGATTCAATCCCCACAACCCAGCAAGGCCGCCACTACTGTCAACATTTCACAGAGGAAACAGCTGAGGTCTGGTGAGCCAAGTGGCTTGCTGAGGGACCCCTGGATTTAGGACCGGCTCCCAAGTCAACCGGCATGTCCCACATAGTGCGTTGATTCTTGGTGGGATGAGAAGTGCGGCCAACTTCAGCTCTGTAGGACTTGAGGAATGAGGCACTTGGGACTTGAGGATCCACCCGAGAGCTGAGGTTTTACTCCCATGAGTGCACACTCACACAGAAACCCAGATTACTCATTTTCAATAGAAGCGTTTTGGAAACATTCCTGGTCCTCTCTGCCTCCTTCCCCAGAGCATGCTCGAGTTCTTTCTGAAGCTTTGGAGACATCATGACTAACTCCCCCCGCCACCTCATTATTATTAGCACCACGCCATGGTGATCTCCTCCAGTCCCTTGCCTGCACGAAACGGCCCCAGCTTGTTTGAGTTCTTTAAGCTCTTGTACCTGGTTGGGGTTGTTTTGGGTTTTACTAGTTTTGCTGCCTACTCCCCTGCTGTCAAGTCGTCAGCTCTCACTTCTTGACACTTTTAGTGTGCCTGCTTCCAGCAGCCCCTCTGCCCTCCTTTTGATTTACTGCTTCTAATTTGCTGTGGGCTTGGGAACCAGATAACCAAGCTTGTAAGAATAAACAGGAGGGGAAAGTATAGAGGATCCTCCTGCAGCTATTGACCTAAGCTGGGATGCAGGTATCCAAGAACCACTGAGGTTACCCACAGCAGCCAGCTCTGAAACCTGTGACCTCCACATTCAGACAGTCAGAGCCTCCTTACTACACTTTTCAACAGGGGTGACCGCCACACCAAGGCCAGCCCTGACCAGTCCCCTGACCCTCTCCCTGGTTACAGTTGAGGAGCAACACACCTATGCTAAGGGGATTGCCGAATCTGACTGAGCAGCAACAGGGGATGTAGTAGACGACAACCGTTGTCTTGAGGCAAAGGACCGGGCACAAAGGCCTCTGGAGGCCTCCGGTATCTCTCCCTTTCTGGACCTGTCTTTCAGAGGTCCTGCAGAGAATTCTGGACTGAGGAGGCTCCTTCTCTCAGTCTTGTCCATCGTCCAGCCAGGGAGTTAGGAGGACTCACTCCAGTGTCCCTCACAGCATGGGGGGGCACTGAAGGCATCAGTCTGGGTAGGTCAATCTCCCTCCTAGTTCCCTCACGTTATGATGGTTGCCCCCCCATCTCATCTCACACACACACACACGTACACACGCACGCATGCATGCACACACACATACACACCAACAGGAAACAGGGCAGAGCTAAGCTGTGCCTCTCTGGCCACATCAGCAGCCCAAGGACATGCCTCTTCCCTGGCCTGGAAGAGGGAGGTTTCACTGAGGGGGAAGCACTGAGGTAGATTTAGGACTCATATGGAGTTTGAAGCCCCCCCATGGCCATTTTTCAACCTGAAAACTGAACCAAGCTGGTCTGGAATTGGGGCTGGAGGATAAATGTAGACCCCATGGTGTCATTTTATGGTCAATTTTCAGAGTGTAACTGCACTTTAAGCACTAACGCTGAGTAGCAGGAAAAAACTTCTTAACCGTAAGATCTATTAAGAGTGCAGAGCTGGCTCCCAGGGTTGAGGTGGGAATGTAGAGACGTGAATCTCTGGGAACAGCTCTATCCCAGGCGCTAGGGAATCGAAGAACTGGAAACAGGTCTACCCAGGCACTAGGGAGTAGTCCAGCCCATGTTGGGCTGTGGGAGAGAGGGCAAGAGGGCACCTCCAGGTCCCCAGGCCCTGATGGTGGTAACCTCCAGTCTCCTTTCTTGGGGACCTGGAGTCCTACCTGAGTCCCAAACAACTCCCTCCTCCTGATCTGGCCACTCCAATCAGGAGCTGGAGAACTGGGGAAAGGTAACAGTCAGCTTAGTGGGGAAAGGCAGGAGGGTCAGCTGGCTACTGAGCTGGACAGGACCAATGCTTCTGTTCCCTAGCTGCCTTGTTCCATGTTAATCACCAAGTTAAGCAAGCTTTCAATCCCAGTCCCTGAGAGGCCAGAGAGGGTCTAGGTCATTTGCTGTTAAACAAGGTGACGCACACACAAGGTTGGGACTTGGAAGAGCAGTCAGAGGATACAGAGACATGTGATGGCAGCTGGAAGGAGCAACCAGGGGACCCAGTTTCTATTAGCTTCCTTCCAATTAGAAAGCCTCTCTGGCTCCCAGGGATGCAGAAGTGAGGAGGCAAACTGACAGCCAGGCAGCACCTCCAACAAGCCAAAGGTGAGTCTACTCAGCTCAACTCCCAAGGCTGCGGTCCCACATAGAGCACCCAATCTGATGAGACTCAGGGCCAGAGCTGGTGATGAATGATCTCTTGCTGAGCAATGATTGACTGTGTGAACTTAGGCAAGTCTCTTCCCCTCTCTGAGCTAAAATGCATACCCATCTGCCTCATGATGGAGAGGGCAGGGAGAGCATGGAGTAGAATGTGAACCTCATTTTAGCCTTAGAATAAGGATTTTGCCAGTTAGAATATTGCAGAATTCTCTGGAGTGGTATGTTGGGACAGGATTCCCTGGGGGTCAAAAATAGAAAGAAAAAGTCACCTTCCCTAGGGAAAGTGATTTTTACAAATATCAACTCATTTAAATCACACAACAGTTCTACAAGGTGAGTCCTATTTTACAGATGAGGTCACTGAGGCACAGAACGGTTAGCAGATATATTTAAGCCCAAACTGACTGAAAGCAGACACTCTGTGAGCCAGCCTTCTTTTTGGGTGGATGACTATGGCTCTGTCACCCCCTGCCAGGGCTCTGTTCTTCATGAATTTCTTATGCTGTGTGAGGGCTCCCCTGCCTGATCCAGCAGGCCTCCTTGAGGTGCCCTTCACTTCCCTATATTCCCTCCTTCCCCTCCTCTCTAGGGGAGCTGAGCCAGGCTCAGGTTTCTCCATTTCCAGGCTAAGACATCTGCCTTGGGCTGGGCTAGCTGGTGAGATTTTGCTGATCTTGCGTTTTCCATCCACCCTGGGCCCTGGGCTCTGAATGAACTCAGGGGGAGTGCTGCACACCCACCACAGCAGAGGGGACAGAAGACAGTCTGCCTCTTGCCCTGGAGTCCTTGCCTGGGTGAGAGAATCATCCCAGTCCCACTGAACAGGCATCACTTTGACCCTCACAGGCCTCTCTGCGCATGTCTTGCTGGGGGCATTGCTAAGGGCACTGAAGGAGTCAAACCCTCCCAATAGAGCATTAACTTTCCTTCATCTCTGACTAGTTTCTCTTTCAAGTGCTTTCTTTAGCAATCTTAGTTTTAGAAGTTTACAGTCAGAGAGGCCCTTAGGAGTCACTGAAGTCAAGTCCTTTTGGTTCCAGACAGAATGCTTAAGGACCAGAGAGGGTAAGAATATGCTCAGAATTGCACAGCAAGACAGCCATGGAGGCAAGGCAGGACCTAGGGTTCCTGACTCTTCTAGGGGACCATGTTTTCCAGCTCAGCTCCTTGCTGGGTCAGCACCCAACTCTCACCAGGCAAAAGATCACCCCCTACACACACTCACCACCTCTACCACACAATGTCTTAGAGAAGAACAACCTTGAGAGTGAAATGGGAGGCACTCAGAGACCCAGATGAAAGGCAAAGGCCAGCAGAGCAGAACCAGAAACTGTGCCAATAACGGTGTGTGTGGAGGGAAGGCATTCTGAAGCATGAGTATGTCCTGGTTTTTTTCTGTCTTGGAACCTCAAGCCCATCCCTTGTGACCTACACTTGAAGGGATAGGAAAGACTGAGGGGAAACCAAGCTTATGGTTTTGCTCTTTACTTGAAGGTGTAGAGCAGAGTCATTGGCTACCCCTAGGTTTCTCCTGGGCTCCTGTCCCTTCGGTATTCAAAGCCCAGCGCTACACCCTTTCTGCCCGAATTTTCCAGACCATCGCTGCCGCTGCCGAGACACGCTGATGTCTGTAGCCACAAGAGGGCGCAGGCGCTCCATGACGCCCTTGAGTCGGGAGGCGCTCTTTATCCAAGCTGGGGCGGGGTGTGGGGTGGGGGCCAGAGTTTGTACTCGGCTCCCCCATTCCTGGCACCCTCCCATTTCCTCTTGGAAGGCTCCATAATCCTCTTATGCCGAGGGTCACATCCCTGGGCCCGGGGATGAGGTGTTTCATTTTCAATTCGCCCCCACTGCCCCAGGGGGAGCTCCATGAAACTTAGGAGGGGAGCTCCCAGGGCCACTACCCTCTTTTTGCCCCTCTGCTGACCCAGTTTCCAGCTGCTCTCTTCAGCTTGGGCTTGTCTCCATTTTTTTTAAATGTCTGTCTCCTACCTGCCCGTCCTCCATTCTCTTCCAAGCTCTGCTTCTCCCTTCTCCTCAAAGCCCTTGTTCCAGTCTCTTGGGTCTCCCCTCTCCTTTATCCCTTATCAGCTTTCACCCCTTCTCTTCCCCCTCTTTCCTGGCCTCCCCTCTCCTCTTTTTTTCCCCCTGCTTCCTCTCTCCTCTCCCTTCTTCTCTTGCTCTGCAGTGGCCTGTCAGGCTGGCCAAGTGGCATGTTGACATGGAGCAGGAAAGGCCAGTGCCCTGCCCTTGTGGGCTGAGACAGGGAATCACATAAGGAAGTCCAAGCTGCAGGAATCAGGAGTGGAGGAGGCTCTGGGTCAGACACTGTTTTCAGTTCATATAAGGAAGTTCAGCCTGGCAGTTGTGGAGTTAGGGATTAGGGGCCTGGTCTCAGCTCTAGCCCTGACTGCTGTGTGGCCTTCCTGTTCTCTAGTCTCTCTCCCTGGGCTTTAGCATGCCCATGAAGACATGGAGGGCTAGCTCTAGCTCTTGTTATATTGTCTAATTTTTTAGCAGTGACTTTCAATCTCAGGAGAGCCAAATGCTGCTTCTCCCAGATTTGCCCTCTGTCCTCAACACCCCTCTTTAGAATGCTGGGGACCCTTGGTGAGACAGACAGGGTCTGTTGCCCAGGAGAGGGACTGGGGCTGGGCATGTCCATGTTATCAACATGTGGGGACTGATTGGCATCCCTGTTCACTGACTTGGACACACAAGGGGTCCAGGGCAGAGGTCGGTCAGACACAAATACATAGATAGCTTCACCCCACTTCAAGTCTGAACCCTGACCTACAGCCCGTGAGGCGATGGGCACCTTCCTAATCTAGGCTTTCAGAGGAATCTAGTGCCCATGGCATGGGTGAAAAAGTGGAGGTCCAAACAGGGGCAGGGAGTTGCCAGGTACAGGCAGCAAGGGAGCAGCAAACTGAGGCTCTTACCCCTCAAGTTGCGAGCATGCTGGGCTGTGCGGTTGCAGATGAGGTATTTCAAGGCTTCGCCACCCTGGACGGGCATCAGGCAGCTATCTGGTCAAGTAGAGGGAGGGGTGTGTGCTTGGCGAGTGAGCTGGGACTGGGGTTTGAGCTGGGAGTCCTAGGGGTGGTTACCTGCTCCCACCTCCTGTGATGGGCACAACCCATCTCAAGGTAGGAGGCAAACCCTGGGCAGCTGTGTCCCACCACAGCTGGAGGGTAGCACCCCCACCTGACAGCGTAATTTATCACATTCCCCCTCTCTTTGCTCAGCCCCCAACCTTCCCATAGACCCCAGAGAGGGCCCGGCCTAACATAGAGGCGATTCACCTGTTTTTGATTTGAGACTCAGGTGGACTTTTCTTTCTTCTCATCAAAGAAGTGATGAGGGGAAGGCAGGGCCCCATCCATCACCCCAGCCTCTCAGCAACCTTGGGTGGGGGAGGGGGATAGGCCCAGGGATGTTGAAGTCTCCTTAATTCCCAAAGACAACTTCCCAAATGGACAAGCAGGGCATTGCTGGCGCAAACACTTAGATCTTGGTCACAAATGCTCAGGGGTATCCGCCTGAGGGTTCCTCTGGATCTCTAGAGGTCCAGCAGCCAATTTTTCTTTTCTAATCCCTGCTGTCTGGGGGACCAGAGCAGAGGGGGGGTCAACATGGAAGGGGCTTGGGCCCCAAACAAAGGCAGAACAAAGATTTAGTGCGGGGGGAGGGAAGGGAGAACCGCAGCAGAGGGAATTCATTGTAATTTTATCACCTGCACTGCACCAGACACTGCTCTACGTGTTCTCTATGTCATTTCTGCCTCCCAGAACTGCCGTGTTCTCAGGATGAGGAAACTGAGGCTCAGAGAACTAAACTACAAGAGAGTCAAAGTGGGGGTCAGATTCAAGGTCACAGCTGTTTGGCTCCAAAGAGAAGGCAGAGGAGGGAGGTCCGGTGTCTGGATGCTGGCACTTTTTGGAAGGAGATGAGTTGTGCCAACCCCAGGCATTTCCACGCGAGGCCAGTGCTAACCCACTTGGAGTCTTGGTGCAATTTACAAAACCACATTTTCACCCGGGAATGACCCATCACTGGGGGTGGTCATGTGGCTCAGTGCAGGAGCAGGACCAAATTTCAGTGCTCACTGTTGTCCTGTGCCTGGCCTATGGAGCAGGTCTCAACCCTCACAGCCATCCACAGTGGCCCGCTCAGGCTTGCCTTTCTAGAGACTAGCCCCAGCAAATCCTGGTCAGAGAGGGGACATGAGGGGCTGATAGAATTGATGACAGTGTACCTTGCTGTCAAGTCCTCCTCCCCACTTATGGTGGTCAACATCAGCGCCACCATTATCTCAGGCATCCTCGAGATACAATTACTAATAACATGGGCTGTGTTGCAGCTCAATCTGTTTGTAATTCTTTCCTCTAAGCATCCCATTTTCTCCCTACTGGACTCTTTCCTCCTCATTACACCCCTTTGACTTTCCAGCTTACAGAAGTACACGTCCTGGGAAAATGTGTCTGTGGCCCTGCAGTGGGGCCATGGCCCCTGGGCGGTCTGCAGAGACCAGAGAGAGGTAGGGAAGGAAGCAAGGGCACTGTATAGGCTCCCGTGTGCTCACTTAGTTACTATGTGGCCCAGGATGAAACGCTCCTGTGTCTGGCTTACTTTCCCATCCTTAATCTGATGGAGTGAGGTGAATGATATCCAGGCTGATCACTTCCAGCCTGACCTCTCAGAGTGCTGGATCTGAGTCCGGAAGTCATACTCTGCTCTGTGCACTGAATGATAAATAAGGGGTCCTTCTCTGGTGTAGGACACCAAAAGCAAGGTGGGTAAATGGAGAGAAAGTCCTGGCTTTGCTGCTTCCTCGACATGTGACCTGGGGAAGTGTATGTCCGTTTCTTCAACTGAACAATGAAAAAGCTTTTGCATCTCACCTCCAAGGAAAGGCTGCTGTCAGGAGTCAATAAAATAATACATGACTGTGCCCCGTGCAAGAATTCACAGGGTAGGCATGCGTGCATCATTTGTTCGATCAATATTCCTTCTGTAGCCTAAGGGGTAGGATGGTGTAGTGATTGTGCAGGCTCTGAGCCTAACTGCCTGGGTTCAAAGCCCAGGTCTGCTTCCTTTTACCTGCGTGACCCTGGTCATGTGATTTCACCTCTGTTTCAGTTACCTTTTCTCTAAAGTGGAGCACCTGCCTCAGAGGACTGTTATAAGGATTGAGTTAATCCATGTAAAATATTTGCTGCTCAGCACACAGTAGTTCACTAAACATCATGACACCATTCTTAATTCTGGGGTTCAGTGGGAACAAGATGAACAAGGTACCTGCCCATATGGGGAAGTCAATGAATATTAGGTCCTTTCCCTCTTCATACTGTTTGCCCCTGTGAGGACGATAAAGTGATGTGTTGGATAGTTTGAGCTGAAACTCATCCTTTTCTCCTTCCTTCTTCCACCAATCCATAAATATGAAACAAATATTCATGCCCACAATGAAGATTCATTACATACCTTGTGAGGCTCTGTGCTGACTGTTGAGAATGTAAGATGAATGTGATTCAGCCTTCATTCACTACAAGTGTGTGTATGTGTGTGTGTGAGAGAGAGACAGAGACAGAGATAAAGAGACAGAGATAGGGAGACAGAGAGAGAGAGGGAGACAGAGAGAGAGAGACAGAGAGAGGGAGACAGAGAGAGAGAGGGAGACAGAGAGAGAGTATTCCTGAGGAAAGATGTCTGAGATTTGACTCACCCCGGTGTGACTGGGGTGTTGGTGGGTGTGGGGATACACTTCCTACCTGGTCACTAAAGCATTATTTACAGGGGCATCTATGAGGATCCAGGAACTGTGCTTGGTTCTCTCACCACAAGCCAGCTACTACACTGCATTTCACAGATGAAGAGATAGAGTGGGCCGCCCACCTAGTAAAAGGCCAAGTTGAGGCCGGCCAAGTCTGTCCACTTCTCTTGATGTCTGTACACAGCGAGTCAGCTTGTGTGCTGATAGCTGTGTGTTTGGCAAGGTGAAGGGAATGGAGGACTAAAGACGGGGATGCCTGAGGGTCTGGGCGTGCTGCAGTAGCCCCAACCTGCTGCCGCACAGTAGGGACATCTGTATAGAAGGAAGCACCATGGCCTAGTTTGTTTTCTCTCTGCCCACCCAAGAGAGAGAGAGACAGAGAGAGGGAGACAGAGAGAGAGAGAGAGAGAGAGAGAGAGAGAGAGAGAGGGTAAGACTTTCTACCCCCTGACACACACTCGGCAGGCAAGTTTGTGCACACACACACACACACCTCTCCATCTTCCCTTGCTCCTGAAAATATCAAAGCAGTGGAGCTGCAAGGGAAATGAATGGCAGCAGAGTAAGTGACCGAGGAGTGGTGTCAGGCTCCGTAAATATTTACCCGCTGGATTAGAGCAGAAGTTGGGGACATCAGGCAGCTGAAAATGACTGTTTTAATAGCGTGGCTGATAAATCCAAACTTAGGAGGTTTGTTTGGAAGTCTTAGCTTCTGGGAATTTCAACATGTAAACTGTGGACCCGGGGTGGCTGGGAACAGAATGGAGGGGTGTGGGTGTGGCCTGCTGGGTGGGTCTGCCTGAGGAGAAGGCCAGAGAAGATGGAGTGCCTCAGGCTACAGCCATCCCAAAGGTGCAGCCCCCATTCATTCCTCATTCATGCATTCACTCATTCATCAGTCTCTGTCAAAGGGGAGTGATAAGCAAACACTAATTGGACACTACCCATATAACACATATTTCAAGGGGGCGGTTCCATTTCCTGTATTTAATATTCACTGTAACCCCGAGTCATAGTGAGTACAGTTTTAATCCTACAAAAGCCGAGGAAAATCAAGGCTCAAAATGGGAAGTCAACTTGCTCAAGGACTATGACTGGGAAGAGCCAAAACAAGTCAGATGTCTCTTCTTCCAAAGCCATATTCTTCCCATGACACCAAGCTACTGTCCCAAGGCAGGGTGTGAAATAAATACTCTATTTCTGAGAAATCTGAACCAGGGAGCTAGGAGATACATAGCAATCTGATACAGCTCCTCCGTCAGAGAGCTCCCAGTCCAGAAGCAGTTATGATTTGTGTCCAGACAATTATAAATCCAGGGAGAAATTAGCTAGTGCCTTAACAGATGATCAGATGGAGCGCTGTGGGGATTCTGAGGAGGGAAGACTTTCTTTCAGCTAGGGCAGGTGAATACCAGTCATTCTGCTTCTGACCTATGACCTCAGGAAAGCCTATCACAAAGACAGATGAGGAATTCCATGATCTGATCCATGGAAAACATTCAGCATGTTGCTTGACACAGTAAGCACTCAGCAAATGTCAACCACGTCCTTACAAATAAGTAAACACTTGTATATTTCAAAAAGGAGGAGTTTTCAATATAGAGGAAACGTCCAGAAAACAAAGTTAATTCTTGGAATATCTTTCCTTGGAGGCTTAAATTCAGGACCCCCCACCTTACCAAGATAGGAGAGTTACCCATAGAGTCTGTGTCTCTCCTCATCCTGTCTACACTGTAAGTTTTACAACTCAGTGAAAAGAAATCGATTTTAGGTTTGGGAAATTGGAATGTTAGGACTTCTAACTTCTGCCTCAGGGTGGGCCTTGTGCTCCTCACTCCACCCTTTCTCGCCCGCCCCCTCCTTTTTCCCAGGTCCTTGGCTCTCCTTCTGCCAAATGGGAATAAATAAGCTTACACCACATTCCCTTTGGTGAGAGAGAGGAAGGAGGGACTGTCAGCAGAGAGGTGACAGACTGGGCTGTGTGGGGAAGAGGGGAGGGGCCCAGTCAGCCCTGGGAAAGGTGTGAGTGAAATGGAAGAAGCTGTTCCTTGGGGTTCTGTCCTTCCCAGTCCCAGGCAAGAGTGGGGAGGGTGAGGAGAAGCTGGCCTAGAGGGGCTTGAGGCCATCCCCAAGTTTGGTAATTAGGCCTCTCCATGTGGTTTTCCTGCTCCAGAAAATGTTAATTTATTGCAATTTGAAAAATGATCGGGCCAAGGCTGGGGACCCAGCAGCTGGTGCAAGGGAGAGAGAAATCACTTTTTGTTCTTTGGGGAATTTTTGCAGCCCCACCCCCACCCTGCTCCCTTGCTGGGCCATCCTTCTTGGGCGTGTCAAATGTCTACAGGCTCCTCCCAGGAGCAGCCTGCCTTCTTCCCTGGCTGAATCAGGCCAGCATTTATCAAAAGCCTGGAAGCTTCTGAAGGAAAGAGGTGTGTGGGGAGGTATGTGAGCCAGCCTGGATGGAGGTGGGGACCAGATGATTCTTGGCAGCTTCTGGGGTTCCTCTGGGGGCTACAGGGGAGAGAGTCTGAGCTAAGGAGGGCTGGAATGGAGCAGCTGGGTCCGCAAGAAGTGTGGGAACTTTCTCTCCCCTTCCTCAGTCCTAAAAAGCTATGTCCCACCTGCCCAGTTGCCACTGTCATCTCTATTGTTTAGCCTCTATTGTTTAGATAATTATGGAAAAACAGACTACACCCAGTAGGCAGGTTCAGCAAATCAACAAATTCCCAAATCTGTTGCTGTTGCTGCTTGGCCAGGCCCCACTGGGACCAGCTGGCCTCAAGGAAGCCCTTGTCATCATTATGGTCAGAGCTCTGTCTGCTGTACCCCCTGGGGACAGTGCCATCTCTGACCTCTGGGAACATGGACAACCTGCTTTTAGTACCTTCTTACTCACTGTTTCTATCTGCAATTGCCTCAGTGCTGCCTCCCTCACCTCCAAAGCCAGCACTTTCACCATCATTTCCACCTCTCTTCCCCCACCATTTCTCCTACCTCTCCTCTTACTCCTACTCCTCCTCCCTTTCCCCTTTCCCTCCTCCTTGTCCTCTTCCCCCTCCTCTTCCTCTCCCTCCTTCCTCTCTTCCTATCTCCATATATTGTGCCTACCAGTGTCAACCCCAACACTATAATCCTCATCACTGTCATCCCCACCATAGTATATTTTCAGTTCCTCATTTCTACAAATCTATCCTCCGCCATCTAGGAATTTATAGCCTAAAAGCTGAGAAGCCAACAGGGAACACTGTTAAGACACACAAAAAAAAAACCTCCTGCATGAATGTGTAGGAAAGTATTTACGCCATTGTCTTCAGTTCAGTTTGTGGTTTATGGAATCTTTCACATCTGGCTGGGGCTTTACAGTGAGATTCAGATCAATTCCTGGCCTACAAAAATGTTCTCCATCCTGTCTCTCCTCCCAGTGGGTCAGTGTTAGTCCTTTTGGAGTCCGGGAGCCAAGGAGCCAAAGAAATCCAGCCTTGGGACTAAGGGTGGTGTCTGTTTGCAATTCAGCTGGAACCTGCTGGCAGCTAGCCAGTTTAGGATTCTCAGCATTCTTGCCTGGCCTGGGTTTGGCTCATGTGCCACCCATCCTCGCCTGGCAGACAGTAGATAAGAGGGCTGAAAGTTCCAGAGCTACAGACAAAGCACCCCTTTGCAAGGCACAGTGCCTTGATGGGATTCCCAGAGGAGAATGGCAGGTGTCCAGGTAAGTCAGGGTTCAGTTTGGAAGCTTATCAGCACCAAGAGGGAGGTGGCTGCTGCTGAGTCAGCCCCATCTTGGCCAGCAGGTGAGAACTGAATGGAGATTTTAAAGCACAAATGCAGTCACCTCCACCTCCACACGGTAGTTTGAGGTTCACAGAGTGTTCACGCTACACATCTCTTTCCTTAGAAGCGTTTGGGACCACTATGGGAGGTAGGTATGATGGGCAAGGACTCCAAGTTTCCATTTATCAGTTGAGTAAACCGGTGCCAAGAAATAGCACAGCAAGTGATAGGGGTAGAGGGTCAGGCTCCTCATTGCACGCTGCCCGTGGCTGGCTGCCTTGGGGACAGGAATCCTTAGAGGAGGAAGGAGGGCCTGACTGTGACACTGTCCAGGGCTTTCATGTGATACCCAACAGGGTGAAAGCTAGGGTGACCTTGCTGGCCTGTTCTGAGTCCCCCACGTTCCCATAAAAAGAATCTGTAGAACTCAGACTTTGTTTTTGCTAAGGAGGATGGGGTGCCTGCCCACTGAAGAGTCTCTTCTTGGCCCTGGGGCTCCCCCTAATCTTTCTCTTCCAAGTTTCTTCTTGAAAACTTTGAAGAGCACTCTGTGAACCTCAAAGTATTGTGTGGAGGTGGAGGTGACTGCATTTGTGCTTGCATGCCTTCCCTCCTTCTCTCTAGCCAGCTCACAGTTGCTCTCAACTTGAACTTTAGGGAACCTGCTCCACACCTGCCATGGGGAGACCCGCGTCCCCAGCTAATGCTCCAACCCAGTGGTCTCCCTAGTAGATCTGTAGACCAACAGCATCAGCACTCCTTCATCGGCAATGCAAGTTCCTGCTTACAGACCTACCGAATCAGCACTGTGGGGTAGGACTTTCACCAGCACTCCTGGTAATTCTGCTGCCTGCTGGAGTTTGTGGAGCCATAGTAGAAAGAGGACAATATACTCAGGTCAACCTGAATTCAAATTCTAGCTCGGCCATTACCGTGTTGCCTAGGGTGGTCAGTACTCCTTAATCCTTTGTTTCCTCCTCTGAAATGGAGATCATAGCACCTGGCAATCTGATCTTTGATTTTGATTCCAAATAAAGAAAAGAAGATCTTGGGGACAATAAGAACTAAAGCTACTGTTTGTCAAGGGGAGGAGTTTGTCAAGGGGAGGCCAGGCGACCGCACAGGGGAGTGAGTGCGCGGTGATCGTAAGGTCTTCTGTGTGCTCGGAACCCAGTAGGGGCCCTGCGTGCCCCCATCTCCACAGTTACCCCTGCCGATTCTAACACGTGTGACACATTTCAAAGTGCCATGCTTGGACAGGCTGTTTCTTCTGCTTGGAGTAATTACCTATCCTGAGAGCCAATGCAAATTATTCCTTCCTTGGGAAGCTTTCTGAATCAGTTAAAAATTGCATTCAGTGGAAAGAACTGCTCTCCTCCGCTCCAAATATGGCTTAACACAGAGAAGTTTATTTTATTTTATTTTAAAACACACAGGTGTTTAGAGTCTCACATGCAAGAAGCCTGGAGGTAGGCACTTGAATGCTGCCACAGTGAAAATCATCAAGGACCTTGGCCTCTTCTTTTTTCCTGTTGTAATATCCAATCATTTGGGATATTTCATTTTAAAGGTCCCATGAGGGGTTAAGATGGCTGCTGGAGCTCCAATCACATCACTGATGGAGGCTAAGAATAGAGACATGGGAGGCATCACAATAGGAGGCATCACAAGACTAGACTAAAACCTGACTCACAGGAGGAAATGAGGTAGAGGGCACAAACGGGACCATAAACCCAGCTACGGAAATCACGATCCTAGACACAAGGCTTAAGACCCTAGACGGTATCAGATGCTGTAGGGAGTCCTGGGAGAACAGACCGGAAGGTAAAGATATGGAGACTGCCCACAGTGGACTCTCCGGTCTCTTTCTGGTTCTGCATAGTTGTCCAAAACTGGCAACGTTCTAAGTACTCACAACAATGAGCCCCTCTCTAACCAAAAGAAGAAAATAAAACCTAACGCTGCCCTCACAATGGGGCATCAGTCCTTCTGCCCACCTGTGACTATGCAGGTGCTTCTCCTCACTAACTCTCTCCTCTGCAGGGCATCAGCCTTCCTGCCTGTGACCTGTACCCTGCTGGGGCTTCCCTACACTGACCCCCCTCAGCAGAGGCAGCTCTCCTCAAGGGCACCCACCTGCAACCATGCAGGCCTCTCTCAGCAAGCCTGTGCCTTTCAGGGCAGCTCTTTCTGCCCGCTTGAGTCTATGCAAGTGTCCCTTACTTTTCTGTCCCTTTCTCTAATAAGCCTGCTCTTTAAATATAACCAACGTCTCTGCCTCATGGAAAAACTCGCCTGGGGAACTCACTGTGTGTAGCTGAAAGGGGAGCTCTGGTGAAACCTTTCCCAGAATGAACCCAAGAACCCCATGCTCCAAATCCAGATTCCAAAAACGACATCATCACCATTCTAGACGACAGAAAAAGGCAAAGGCACACCTCCTAGCTGAGTCAACTTCCTTTCACGCAGCCTTTCCAAATGACCCACATGACATTTTGTTTTATATTTCATCGGTGAGAATTTAATGACATGGTCACACCTTGTTATAAGAGAAGTTGGACAAAATAACCTTTTAGCAGACCATTGGCATCATGGACAGGGAGTCATTAAAGGGAGAAAGGGATAGTGGATTTTGGATGGTTAACTCCCAGAGCAATCTCTGTCACAGCCAGGAATGCTGCTCTTCAACTGGGCACCTCCCCTCAGTTTATTGCTCTGCATTGAAATCTAACACCTAGCTTCAGTAGGTTCACCAGGCAGGAGGAGTTCTCTCACCGCTGCTGTGCTCAATCTGGTTCAAAAGGCTTATCAAGGAAAAGAATTATTATAATAATAATAATAGTTATTATTATAACAATAAAGACACAACAAAAACCAAAAATGAAATGACAAGGACAAATTGGGGACACTTGGTGGGGAGGGGGGAGAGGGAGGGTTGAGGGCAGATGGGAGCATGGGGAACTGAGGTGATGGTGCACTGGTGAGATGGTGATGGGGAATACATGGGGATTACAATTAATGGCAAGTAAATTTTAAAATAAAATAA
>JAGFMF010012064.1:183330-214608 GCA_019455555.1 Galemys pyrenaicus | reverse complement strand
AGATAAACCCTGGGACCACAGGAGTGGGCGGAAGGAGGGGAGGGCAAAGACAGGGATGAGGGCATAAAGAGCACAGGGACTGAGGTGATGGTGCACAGGTGAAATGGTGGTGGGAACTCCCTGGGGACTACAAATGATGTCAAATACAATTAAATAAATCTAATAAATTTAAAAAAAAAAGGCTTATGTGGAGTGGCAGTGCAGAGAGCCGGCCAGAATGAGGGCACAAAGCCTCACAAAGAGCAGTAGCTTGAGTCAGCCTCAAGTTTAAGTTTGTAGCTCTGCTGTGCAATGACTATAACTTCAGCCATCAATACAATGACTCCTGAGCACTTGCTATGTGCCAGCCACTTTGCATGTATTGTTTAATTTCATCCTCAGTGAGGTCCCTACTATTATCTCCATTTTAGAGTTGAGAAAATGAGAAGTTAGATGACTTGTTCAAGTTTCCCAAACTAATAAAAGGTAGAGGCAACTTCAAACCTAGCAAATTGAGCCTGAGTTCCAGCTCTTACTCACTGCACCCCAGAGAACCCTAGAGTGTACACCTCCCCAAGCCTCAGGCTTCTCATCAGTGAAGTGGGGGTGATCAGCCTTGTCTCACAGGTTTGTCTTAGGGATTTCATGCCACCACACACGAATGTGTTACTCATTTTGTCTGGTACCATAACTGCTCATTCTAATCTCCTGCTTCTTTTTTTTTTTTAATTTTTAAATTTATTTTTGCATAGAAGAATTTCCACTTCTGACCAGGGCCCAGTGCTGGAAGGCCTGGACTCCCTTTGGAAGTCAGAGTGCTGTCTTCTCACTCCTGTTAGCATCGAAGTCCTCTGAGCACAAGGACCTGCTCGTGTCTGCTGGAGGGCCAGACTATTGTTGCAAATAACCCACTCTGCAGTGGTATCTGTTTTCTTTTCTTTTTTTTTTAAAGATTTATTTATTTATGCATACAAGCACTGGGGCACAGGCCAGAGGTGTGGGGGGTGAGAGGATTCACCACAGACAGAGCAGGGAGCAGAACAGGCAGATCAATGGAAGTACACTGCTGAGGGGAGCAGCGGGCAAGGCAGGAGAGGTCTGCCCCACCATGTGGGTCCCCTCTCTGGCCGGCAGCAGGGATCGAACTCATGCTACAGTGGCTGCAGTGGCTGCGGCTTGCTTCATAGTGCGCTGCCCAACTCCCTGGTGGCACAGTGAGTTAAGCAATGCACTATGAAGCAAACCGCAGCCACTGCAGCACGAGTTCGATCCCTGCCGCTGGCTGGGGAGGTGACCCACATGGCACAGGCAGACCTCTCCTACCCTGCTGGCTGCTCCCCTCAGCAGTGTATTTCAGTCAATCTGGATCTGCCTGTTCTGTTCCCCACTCTGATGGATTCTCTCACCCCCTGCACCTCTGGTCTGTAACCCAGTGTTTGTATGCATAAATAAATAAATCTTAAAAAAAAAGAAAAAGAAGAGTTATCCCTGGTGGAGGGATATGGGTGCTCTCAGCTCTGTGGAGTGGTGGGGATGATGTCTCAGGATAGAAGAGATGGAGGCCAGAAATGCACCAGGTCACAGAAATGCACCAGGTCACACAGTGTGTCAGCAGCAGGGTGAGGATTCCATCATGAGCTGGACAGGGTTCTTGACATATCTCTCTCCCCTCAGAACCATCCACTTCCTCAGAACCTCAGACTGGTCTCAGAGGAAGCCTCTGACACTTCAATCCTACGTGAACTTTAAGATCTAGGCTCAAAAACACCTCCTCCAGAAACTGACATTTCCTTCACTTCCACTGTGTTGTTCGTGGCTGCTCCGACTTCCCGCAATCACACCCATCACACTGCAAGTGGAATCCTTCCCTCCCCTAACGGGAGCTCTGGGATTCCAGGACCTGGATCTCAGAGCTCTGCACTCACAGGGGAAGCCTTGGACCAGTCCTGTAGTAGGCGTTTGACAAGTATCAGATGACAGAATGACTGAAGAACTTAAGAACATATGAACGGGTGACCGCTTGCACCTATTTTCCTCACTTGATTCCTTGGGGGCTGTGTGGGCAGTAACAGCCCAGGGCTGGCAGTCCTGAAAAGTGCTTTTTTCCCCTGGGGCCACAGAAAAGTGAAGGGAGAAAGCAATATTAGAGGTAAACCCTTTCCCAGGGTGTTAACAGCCCAAGTTTTGCTGCCAGAGAGATAAGTGGCAAGGCAGGTGTGTGACCAGATACTAAAATCTTCCTCCCTGGCGCCCACATTGGTGCTCCAGCAATAGGCAGCCCGGAGATTAAAGCCCTGGTGTCTCCTAATGGTACGCATCAATCTTTATTATAACAAGAGGAGAGACTTATCAGCAAGAAAGAATGTCTATGCATGTATACGAATGTGTTTGAAAGCAAGATGTAACTTGTTATTCTTAGTTAAATGCAAGGGAAGAAAATAACAACAGGGCCTCCCTAGTGGCACAACAGGTTAAGTCTCAGCACTAGGAAGCTATCGGCCAAAATGTCAAACGGCCACTGCAGCTCGAGTTCCATTCCCTGCCAGGGAGCTGACCCACATGGCACAGCAGACCTCTCCTGTCTCCCCCTGCTGCCCCCCTCTGCAGTGTATTTCAGTGGATCCAGTGTATTTCTGCTCCCCACTCTGTCTCTGGTAAATCCTCTTATACCCCTGCACTTCTGGCTTATACTCCAGCTCTTGTATACATAAATAAATAAAATAAATCTTAAAAAAATGAAAATAACAGCAAAGAATAAGGACAATAATAACAGGCCAGCCTGGGAGAGGAGGTTGGTTGATTTCTGGTGCCGAGGAGATGGCTTCTTTGGCAAGAGATTCACTTAGTCTCCATGTGTCCACCCGGCTGAGGTTTTGATGTTCCACTTTCATCAAGAATATTGAGCATAAAATGCCAACATTATGTGGGCTGTCTGGTGACACATGATACAGAGATGAGTGTGGCGTGGAAGAGTGCCAGGTGCCTGTCTCCTCTGCCCAGGGACAAAACGGTGGCTTAATTGGGCCCTTGGGAAGTGATAGCCCAAGAGAGCAAAGAGGTACATCTGGGCGCTCTGCCACCCATCATCCCACGAGGTCTACTTAGGGGCCGGCTTGGAGGAGGGATTGAAAGAGAACAATGGTGCCTCATTCCTGAGGGCAGTAGCATGGCAGGTGTGGACGTACTCGCAGCTGGTCCTCAGTAGCAGGTGTGGCCAGCACACGCTGAGGCTCTTGAGATTAGAGGACAAGGAGCTTAGGAGCCGTGGGATTTGGCTTCTAGATGCAAATTCTAAGCTCCAAAGACTTGAGTCAGAGGGTTTCCTGCCCTGTCACTGGGGTTCCTCTGACTCAGCCACTACCGCTGCTTTGGGGCCAAGCCTGCAACATGTTTAGATGAGCTGGGCCTCAGCAGCCCATCCACTGATGGCTAGCAGTGTCCCCAGAGGTCAGTGAGTATACCCCTGGGCCTTCAGGACCCACACACCTCCCAGGTGCCATTGTTAAGAGCAGTCAGCGGGGGCGTTTTTGTCTTAAAGATGTCCCAGAATGTTTCTGAGGGCCACAGTGTGGCTGTCCCCTGGCAGCTTGTTAGCACAGCAGACTCTTAGGCTCTCCTACCCTCAGACCTGCTGAATCCTCATCATCTCTGAACACGACACCAGGAGGATTTGTCTTCACATTGAAGTTGGCGAAGCTTTGCCCTAAATGAGTGATCCTCAGCCTCAGCTGCATGTTAGAATCACCGGGGAGCTGTTTTAAATGTTGAGGCACAGGCCACATCCCAAGTTGAGAAAATTCAGGTCTCTGGACATGGAGCCTCAGAACAGGCCTTTCCAAACAGCTTACAGATGATTCTAATGTGCAGCTAGAGAGGGCCAGAGAGGCATGTGGGGAATCTACCCAGATGCCACCCTTCCCATAGTGAACCATCCTTGCAAAAGTCCACCCCGCCTGCCTTCCATTAGCACTTCAGCAACAGGCTCTCCCTCAGCCAGGAGATAAGGGAGCAGCAGCATGCTCCTTCTTCACTAAAGGTTCTTCTGAAGCCACGCAGATCCCAGTCACAATTGTCCTATAGACTTGGTTCTGGAATAAGACTTGACCAACTCTGCAGAGAACCAGGAGGTCTGAGAAGCCTCACAGCCCCAGAGCTCACCTTATCCTCAGATCCAAAGACATGGACTGTCAGCCATAATCTGTGCACACTCTTGGATGTTCGCTCTACCAGGAGCACAACAGGTAAGAGGTCTCAATTGTGATGGCCTTTGCTGTGCTTCCCCAATGGGAACACAGGTGCCTGGGGCTAAGAGGACCAAAAGCAGACTATATTCTCTCACTATATTCTTATTTGCAAAAAGCTTCCCTACAATTTGGGGGTATTGAGAGGGTAACACTTAATTCTAAGTGTCCCTCAAGAAAATAACCAGGACCTAAGGAAAAAATAGTATAAGGAGGTAAGTTCTGACATGGTGTTCTTAAAGGACTTTCCCCAGGGTTACAGCTGTCTGACAATAGAATGGTCTTCCATTTGAGGTAATGAGCTCTCTGACACTGGAGGTAAGCAAGTATGAGCATTTGGGAAGGAAACTAGAAAGAACCTCTTTTACTGGTGGAAGTAGTGATGGGGGTAGAAGCGCCTCACAGCAGTCTAGGGAGAGAAAAGTGAAAGAGCACTGACTGTGCTGTGTGACCTTGGCCAGGTATATCTGCATCTCTGGGTATCAACCAAAGAAAGCAAACTCCATGGGCTTGAGGGACCCTGGACAGCCAGAACTGCCATTTTGCTAGTAGGTACCCTATCTGTAGACCACATTCCACAGTCTACATGCTATATACTTTTCAGGGTCCAGCGCAAAATAAAATTATAAGATCTCTTGAGGAAAAAGTATGAAGAATTTTGAGTGGGGACAGCAGAGTATTACACCAAGTAACACTGTGGTCTACATGCCCAGGAAGTCAGCCCTGACTAGATGGAAATGCAAGTTAAAGAAGGGCAGCAAGGCAGAGGTGGGGGCTCATACCTTAGCATCTGTTGCTCCTCCCCCCCTGTTCTCCTTGAGCTTGGCAGCCCTTACATAAATCTGTTTAGTTAGGAGGGTGGGCAGAAAGCCCAGGGAAGCCAGGGGCCTATTGACTCTGGAAGACTGAATTAGGAGGAAATGACTTGAGAGGTAATCCATACGCTCAATTGTAGTTCATTAAGATCTAATGAGTCCTATAACTGCTCAACCCCACTGGGGCCTAGCCAGAGTTGTCACCTCTCCCTGTTCCTGCTCTCTGGTGGCATTTATTCTCATAGGGGCTGATTTCAGGTGTGGGGAAGTGGTGGTGGGGGCAAGTGGAAATAATACTGTACCTCGAAGGTGCTGCGGGTGTCTTCTAGGCCAACCCTTTCATAAACTGAGGCCCAGAGGTCTCAAAATATGGGATTGAAGTTGGATACTGCTAACCCTTAAGCCAGGGCCCCCTTCCCCCTGTCTGGACAACAGAACACCCAGGCTCCTGCCCCACCCCTGCTACATAATGGGAATACCCCCTCACTTCTTAGAACCTCAGCTTCCCCACCTAGCCAACTGAAGTGAAAATACCTACCCTACATCTGTGGAGTATAGTTTGAGATAACTATGTGAAAAGCACTTTGTTAAATGCAAAGATCTCTTTAAATGCACTTTGTTAAATGCAAAGATCTCTTTAAATGCACTTTGTTAAATGCAAAGATCTCTTCAAATGCGAATCATCTACACGTTCAGCATTGACTGGGCCCCTGCTTACGTGTGCGGCACTGTGTGTGCTCTGTGCTGGGGACAGCTATGGATCAGGCAGCCCTTAAACCCCCAGGGAGACTTACTAACACAAAGATTTGAGCTGTGGTTCAGTCCAGCCTCTTTGCTGCCCAGGGACGGACAGACAGGGAAGACTTCCTGGACGAGGTGACATCATGGGGCTTATTCTGGGGGGATGACGATGTCTTCTCTTTGGCAACACTTATATGGCACATACTACATGTCAAAGCCTGTTGTAGGTACCTTACAAAACACTAACTCATTCAGTCCTTACAACAAACTTATGGAGTTACTGAGGAAAAGTGAAGATGTGGACATGAAGCAACTTGTTCAGTTTACAAAGCTAGAAAATGCTGGAAGCAGGATCCACACGCTGTTAATCACCAAGCTATATCACCAAGCTCTGCTGTCTCTGGCCGAGACCGATCTTCCTTGAGGAGGTAATGGTGCATGCAGCAGCTGGAAGGTGACAGGCCTGGAAGCAGGGTGAACAATGAGGAGCCAGGAGCAAGAGAATAGAGGAGAGGTATTGAGACCTTGGTCTTAGACAGTGGAATTGAGGAAGAGGAGGTGACAGATTGGCAGCGGAAGGTAGGAGAAGGATCTCAGTGATATTTTAACTTGAGCTTGAGCTTCTGATGCAATGACCTTTCTCTGGGCACGCTGCTAAGACTGTATTGGTCAAAGCTCCCATTTACAGTTAACCTTCACTCTGATTTCTGAGTCCAGAAAATCTGTGGCTTTTACCCTTCCCCGACTCTGCTTCCTCCTTTCTTGGGCTAGAGCTCAGTCTGTTCTGTCACAGAGGTAAGCATGTGATCTGGCCAGCCCGTCCAAGTCCTTCCCCAAGACTACTATTGGCGGCATTGGGAGGAACGATCTCCTCGCTACTGCTGAAGCTGTGAGAACATAAGGACTGCTTCTGTCTTCCTTGGCATGGTTTGTGCCAGGCCTCACACTCCACCCAAAGATCCTGGGAGGGCTCCTTCAACCACCCTCTCTCTCCTTCATCCACATCTAATTTATTACCACATCCTTCGATTGGCATTTTCATTGTCAGGAACACTTTCTACACAATCATATTGAACGATTGCTCCGCCGTCTGTCTAGACATCCTATGCCTTTGGGACTTGAGCCTCTCTAAGTTCTCCGACCTTCCACAGTCACACCGAAAATCCAAATGGCCCTAGTCAGAGAGCACATCTGGGAGTCCAGAGGGCCCTCCCTGAGGTCTCAAGGCTGCCTGCTGCCTGCAGATGGTGTCTTTCTGTTGTCCTTTATCACTTGTAACCCCTGCTTTCTGCTCTGGGGTTCTTCCTGCCCCTCTGGCACCTTCATCCTCACTTACCCTATCTCTCTCCATGGTGCTGCAGCAGGTTTTTTGCCCCTAGGTCGAAGTGTTACAGCAGCCTCTGTCTCAGTTTCCTAACCTAAGCGGAGCCTGGCCTGGCCTGTTTTACAATGTCCCTATGACTTCAAGACATCAGAGTGATGTTCCCAAAGCTCAGTTAATTGCAACCACCTTTAAGTCTTACTGTACTCATATTCTGCATGTCCTCATATTGACTCGAAAGTGAGGTTTTCTATCAATATGCACCCTTACCCTGCCTTGATTAACTTGAGTTTCATCCCAAGCAAGTATTAAGTTCTTTTTCCTCTATGTGCCTTCTAAAATCTGTTCAGGTACGGATCCTCTCTGGGGGTAGCACTGGCATCGAAGCTTAGGATCGGTAGCAGCCTCGTTGCTCTGTTGCTCTGGGAGCCTCTGCCCTTTCCCAGGGCTCACTGCTGGCGGTCTGGGTCTTTAATCCAGGCTGCTGCCACATTGCTGGGACCCTATCCTCCCCAAACCCAAGACTCTTTTCTTCTGTCTTTTCTATTCCCATGCCAGGGCTGTCATTGACCCTGCCCCACCTGCCCCCACGCTGTCTCTAAGCTGGGCCAAAGGAAGCTGAAAATCATTTACCATCACAAGAGCTTCTGCAGAGATGCCGCCCAGCCCACAAAGCAGCCAGCCTTTTACATTATTAAACAGAATGCCTAACAGCGCTGCTTCCAGCATGTGCATATGGAGTCAGGGCCTCCCCAAGACAATGAATAGGTACTTGAGGTACATCTGCATGACCAAGAGGCCTGCCTGTGGGTCCCTAGCGGAACAAAGGCACCGTCTGCCCTCGGGACAAATTTCAGCAGCTCCCTTTAGAGACCCCGGCAACCCACCACCGGCAGTTTTAAAAAGAAGTAGTGGTTTTGTCTTCATCCTCCAGCCTCCAGCTTTTGAGGATTCAGAAATGTGAAGGTCCAGTCTCAGAGGCCAAGGTCACTCAGTTTTAACACTTTCTCCATTTGATCCAGTCCTTTGCTTTTATAAATAACACCGGGGTAAGGGGACATTTGGGGCATAATTTTTTACTCACATCCACAATGATTTCTTTACAAATGCCTAGAAGTGAGATTTCTGGGTCATACAATGTACACTTTGAAAAAGCTTCCCATATCTCCTGTCAAACTACCCCTCTGAAAGGTCCGAGTGATTTGCCAGGGGTCACCCCTGCGCCCCACTCCACCGTGTGCACTGATGGTCCTTCTCACAAAACCCTCTGCAGCATCAAGTACTGTCATTTTTAATCCTTGCTAATTTCATAGGCCAAATATGGTATCTCATTGTTGCTTGAATTTGCATTTCTTTGCTTTCTAGTGGGGTTACATCTTTTCATATGTTTATTGGCCATTATTTTGTGAATTGCCTGTTCATTGGGGCCTTGTTTTCTTCATCTCCTGTCTCTTCCAAAGCCCAGGGCTAGTCGTGAATTAAACACACCAGACATTATTTTTAATTAATCATCTTTAAACACAGTTCTGATCAGGTTACTCCCCTACTTGCAAAACCTCTGATGGCTCATTACTGCCTATAAGATGAAGTCCGAAGTGTTTAGCCTGGCCTTTTAAGGCTGTTCAGACTGGCTCTAACCTATCTGTTTCCCATCACACCCACATGCTCCCTGGGCCACCTCAAACTTCCTTAAGCTTGCCACTGCCCCTTTCCCTACATCACCCTTAAACACCTGAGTCCAATGTGGCTCTCTGTGTGAGTATTTTCTACTCCCCTGGGGGTTAGGTGGCGTTCCCTGTCTCTGCCCCTGTAGCTTGCACTTTGGGCAGATATGTCTGGGAACACAGGCTTGAATGTGTGGCTCTTCCTCTCCTTCTTTGGACTGTGAGCTCGTTTGGAGTGGGGAGCAGAAGCACATCTATTTCCTCTTGGAAGCTCAAGAACTTAAAGGGTGAAATGGGGGGAAGGGTAGCCACCACCCACCAAAGTTGCTCACAGGCCAGGCACTGTGGTAGATGCTGTGCATGCACACAGGCATGCACACACAGAAATAGACACAGTATTTTAATCCAGGACTCCAGTGATTTCTAACATCCAAAGTTAGTGAGGCCACATGGGGTGTGCAAGGGAGATAGATCCATGTACTGCTGCCTTCCCCTCTTTGGTGTAGAGAAAGGGTGGGAGTGAAAGGGGATAGTCCAGTGCTGAGGAGAGCAGGTTAATGAGTTTTGGCTGTGCAATTCAGCTTCGCAGCTGTGTTGGGGTAGGCACTGGAGAAAGTCAAATTATTCAGCATAGTGAAGTAAGAGGGGAGGAATATCCATATTTATCTCTATCTCTCCATCTCTATATATCTCTACCTATCTATCTCTCCAAATACATGGGGGAAAGAAACAGGGAAGAGAAGGGAAGGGAAGGGCGGGGAGGACAGGGGGAGGGCTACCAGAGGGCAGCAGCAAAGGGTGAAGAGTGGAAAAGAGTGGGTCTAGTAGGTTAGTGCTTACCTCAAGAGTAAAAATCACTACTAAATTTTTTAAAGAATGGCTCTTAAAACTCATTTTTAAGTTGTCTATCATTCAATGAGATAAACCCCTCCATCATATCCAGCTCTCAATCAAATCTCCCACCCTCCAGCCCCCACCCCCATGACCATTTTCTGTGGGAATGAGGGGTGGCACGCTGCCTGCAGAGGGTACAGGTGGGGCAGTGAGACAATCTGTAAATGAATCTCTTCAGGTCAACAGGCTTGGAACAGAGGACACCAGGAGAGGAGACCTACGGGTCAGGATCCCACTGGGAGGGATGTAGTCATGCCCTAAGAGCTGACACTTGAGCACTTTCACTTGCCTCTCAAAGAAAGGTTAGGTTATATAACGTAAATGTAGTTGAGACAGGAATAGCCATACATTGCCCCAGTGCCCCTCCAAGCCCACGTGGTGGGCATTCTTTTAAATCAACCTTTGAATTTTATTTTACTCTTTCCATATGATCTAATATGAAGACTTATTTATTTATGTTTATTAATGAAGTGCCATTATTTTACATTTTTTAATATCTTGACATCGCTGTAGCTCTCCATCACCAAAGCACCGTAGTCCTCTGCCAGAGTCCATTGGGCTCTTCCCCCTCCGTATTCTCATCTCCCTGCCTCTTGTGGTGGGTGTTCTTATATCCTACAGCTGACAAGCTAAAGGTCAGGGACACAAAGTAGCTGGAGCACTCGGGCAGCTAGGAAGCAGCAGCCAGGGGCACCTGATTTCACCATCATTGTTGGCTCTTTTGCACCTTGCAACTGGCACCTAGCACGGTGCTGGGCAGAGTTGGCATATAACATACACTTCCTGATTGAATTCAGTCTGTGGCAACCAATGTTTACCCAAGCATCAGTTGTGTTCCTAAGTGTGTGGACCAGATGCTGAGGGCTTTAATGGTGGGAGGTGTTGGGTGAAGACGAGGGAGGCTCTAGAAGCTATAAGGCATATTTCCTGGCCTCTTTGATCATGGAGTTCAACAGGCAAAATCTGAATGTATGAACAGCAAGTGCTGATGAACACCAAGGCATTGATGATAGTAACAACTAACATTTATTAAGTGTTTATTATAAATCAGGTGCTGTTCCCAATGCTTTTCATAGATTATCCCATATAATCCTTATAAAAATCCAGTGAGGAAGAAACAGAATCACAGAAAAGGGGGAAATTGGCCTAAGGTCACATCGTTAATATGTAACTAAACCAGTGTTCAAATCCAGGCTTTCTAATCATAGGCCTAGACTCATCCATCTAAACTCAGTGTCACCTCCCTCAGCATTCTGGCTGGGTGAGCATGATGGAGATTCAAAGTCACAAGAAGTCAGTGGACTGTGGTTCCATTGGCAGGGCATGGCCAGCATGGGACTTCAGCTAGACCTGGAAGATGAGGGAGGCTTAAGACAGGAGAACTAGGAGGGGATCCCAAGGAGGGGATAGAGTTGAGGGTTGACTGAATTTTGCAAGACCAGAGCCAGTAAGCACATTGGTGTGACCGGCACAGCTTTCTACCCCACCCGCACCTGAATTACTTGATAACATTGAAAAACCTAGTTATTTCACCTTCCAGTTTGGGACTTCTGGCTTCTGTCAATAAATTAAAGGATCTGGTAACAATGGGCTCTCATTCTCTTTGGGGACAAGTGGTGGGAATTGGAGAATGTCACCTCCTGTAAAGCAAGCATGTTCTTTCCAATTCTCCACATGCCCCACCACACCCAATTAACCCCCAACTTGGCTCACTTCACTCACTTACCTCTCCCACCTGCCTTTCCATGCAAGTAAGTTAGTGATCTCCACATAGACCAACTGTGGGGGACAATGAGGAGCCCCAGATGCTGAATAAATGTCAAGAGGTCCCAGTCTGCCTGGAGAGGAAGGTTTTCTGTAGGAGCAGTAGGTTCAAAGTTAGGTCAGTGGGAGTTACTGGGGCTGGATGGTGTATCCCATGCCAAACAATTGAGACTTTTGCAAAGAAACTGGGGTATCAGGAAACAATGTTGAAAGGGAGGAGGGCCACTAGGGAAGCAGCTGCCAGGATTTTATTTTGGAGGGGGGAGAGGCAGGAGAGGAGAGAGTCTCACATAAAGTGGGGTGGTGAGGCAGGAGATGGGGGTAAAGCTTGTGGGGCCAAGAGACATAATCAGAGAAGACTTACCCATCTGTGGGCTGAGATCAGCTGACTGGCTGGAGGATGACCGGGGTTGTGGGTGGCAAAGCAGGAAGGATAGGGAATGACCAAAGCTTGTTGGATAAGAACAACAACGTTGCCAGGAACAGAAAGAAAATGAGATGGCCAGTGGAGGAGGCTCCGAGAACACCATGAGTTTAGTTTGGAGTTAATTGAATTTGAAGTGCTACAGAGAATTGCCAGTGAAGCTGTCCACTGGCTAGTGGAGAGTTGGGACTGAGCTTGGCAAGGTGGGTGGGGCTTCAGACAAATTTGAAAAAGCCTCTTTTAAGAGGTCAGTGGAGGGGGCTGAGGGAGTTGAGTGTGTCATAAGACAACAATAATGTGCCAAAGCCCACGTCTCATGGTGGGGGAGATGAGTGGGTGAACAGAAAGGGGGAAGGCAGAGAAGGTTCTCTGTGTGTGTGGAGGGGGGAGTGGTGAGGGGATAGGTAGAGTGGTCAGAATGTAGAAGGGTGGTCCCCAGGGAAAGGGGAAGTTCCAGGTTCCCTGCCCCACCCAAGGAAGGGGTTGCTGAGCAGGGAGGAGAAGCTGGAGAGGTGACTGGAAGAGGGAAAGAAGCAGAATGGGGAACAAGAAGGAGACATAGAGGAAGCATGTGGAGCAGAGAGACACGTGGACTTGCTTCTTTGTCTTGAACTGCTTGAAACAGATGTGGGTGAGAAACCCGTGGGGAGGTTAACAATGGCAGCTTTTATCTTGATTTTGCTCCTTCTTTCTCAGATGTGCTGGGCCCCTTCTGCCTCTTTCTCATGGGTTCCTACCAGGAGGTACCTTAGACTTGTGGCAGACTTTTAGGTCCCAGTGGCCCTGCTTTGAGCCAACCCTGTTTGGCTGGGCGTTTACCCACGAGGGGATGGGTAACTTTGGGTGTTTGATTTAGAGACTATATTCTTTCTCTTTCCTTTGTTGCATACTAATTGTATTAAATTCCCTTTCTATTACAGATCTTTCACACTAGAGTATGTTTTCTCTTGATGCGGCAGATGGCAGAAGCTATTTAGAATGGGCAGCTTTAGGGTTTCTTGGGTGCCTCTCCCCCTGCCCTGTAACAAGAGGAGAATCAGGAAAATGAGGCTTCATTGGAAGCCAAGGGAGGATTTTGGAGAAGAGGTTTGCTGTGCTCATGGGTACGGGTACTAGAGGTCCAGAAGATGCGGATGGTGAAGTCCCAACAGAGCAGATGATGTCTAAGTACAGCTTTCCCCAGCCCAATGGGGAAAAGTCACCAGGGGGTGATTGCTTTCACTCTCCTCAACCCTCTAAAAACTAGCAGCACTTGCTGGTTGGAGGACAAGGGTCCAAACTTTTCTGGGGTCTGGGCTTTGAAGGCTTGGTTGGTGGGAAGCTCTGGCCCACGAAGGGCAACTGCTTATGCCCAGGATTTGGGGGCCCTCTGTCATAGCAGGCGAGATGGAGAGCTGTAGGATGCTGGGAACAGCAACTGCTGGCAAAGCCCAATGGTTCTCTTGCCTTGCAACACAGGACAATCCCCTGGGAAGCTTTTCTAAAACAGGAAGGTCTAGGCCCCTGTCCCATGCCAGACAAGGCAAGTCAGAATTATTGGCGGTGGGGCCTAAAGATCCTGATTTGGGGAGAACTCTTGAGGGGATTCTAATGTGCAGCCTCAGTTGGGCAGCAGTGTTCTCATGGTGGCTGGGATAAGGCCACACAGTGCTCCTACAGTTGGCGGCAGAGCAGCCATAGGGAGGGAGCCTGCTGGGCATTCTAGCCCAGTCACTGCTTCCAGTTCTAAGACTTGGTTTCTTCCCCAGTTACATGGGCCTTTTGAAATCACACACCACATCACAGAAGGAGTGCATGAATTTCCAGTGGTTTCGCTGCTCGCTTAAGCTAGAATGCGAGGTTTCACAAAAACCTCTGACCTCAGGGAACTGTGAACACGAGGGTTTCCGGTCCCCTCACATCACTTCACTCCTTGGGAAATGTCTGAGATTGAACACATTTCAATCCTGTGTCTGATGCAATGAGACAAATGATATTTGTGTTTTGACGAAATCATTTCAGACTTACAGGCAAGACACGGGGTGAGGGGGCGGGGAGATGCAATGAACACCTATGTCCCCATCACCCAGTTTTGTCAAATCTTAACATTATGTCACATTTTCTTCACATCTCATTTTGGGAATGAAACAACTTGGATTGAGATAAGAGCCCTCGTGTGCTCCTCTCCTGACTATGCCCCCCTTTCCAGAGCTAACCACCCTCTTGAATCCTGTGTGCTTCATTCCCAGAAGTGTAGTTTCCCACACTACCTATTTCTAATCAGTCCCATTTTAGAGAGGAAGAAACTGAAGCTCGGAGAAGTGAAGGTGCTTGTCCCAAGTGACACAGATCGACAGTGGAGCCCAGAAGCTCCAGGATAAGGTACCAGGCAGTCACCTCCCAGCATGTTGGCCCTGTAGTGCCCCCATCTGGGGACCTCCCACCCCATCATTCTGTCAACACCTCCTTTACTGGCAGGACCAGGCCAGACCAGGCCCAGCAGAGTCCAGGACCGAGCAGATTGTGGCCTTCTCTTCACATCTCCCAGTTCCTGCCCTGCTAACAGGCCAGGCTCCCCTAGACCCCTGCCAATCCCTCCTGTTTCCTTTCTGGGCCACTGCTTAGCCCAGCTCTATTCCACCCCCCAAGCCTCCAGCAAAGGGCCTGTCTGTGCAGCTAATTTCCACACTAGGCCACTGGGGGCTGGACAGGGGCAGGGGGCCCATGATTCTGTTCTGTGGGTCCTCCTGGTTTAATTAGCATGCTGCCTGGAGCAGCAGGCCAGAAGCCCTGGGCAGGCGCCGAGACACTCCCCCTGGGCCCCAAACCACTGCCTGCCTCCCCCTCCTCCTCCCCTCTTCTTGCAGGCAACAGAGAAGGCCTGTGTGCGGTGGGAAGTAAGGCAGTGGTCCGACACCTCCACCTCCGCACTGAGGAATTGGGTGGGGAGTGGCATGCAGCACATGCATAAACACAGGGAGATAATTGCTGCCCTTACATGTGAAGGAAGGGAGGGGGTGGAGGAGGAAATGGCTAGTCACTAAGCACCTACCTATATGCTGCCACGTGTTAGTCTAGCTGAATCCCTTGGCCACCCCTTGTGGGAGACGCAATGCCTCCTTCAGTACATGGGAGGAAACTGAGGTTGGGAGTGATGGAGTCAGGGACAGCTAACTAGTGAGAAAGGTGAATTGAATCCAGGTCCACCTGTCCCATAGGCCTCTTCCAGCAAGAGGTCTTCCTCTTTAGTTGGGGAGTAGCCAGTTCAGATGGGCAGGCGGAAGTGAAGGAGTGCATGGTTATATAAACATAGTCTCCACTCCTGAGCTTCCAGTTGCCAAGGAGCAGCTCTCACTCAGATTTCAGACAGAACATTCTCCTTTCCTGGCCATTGCTCCTAGCCCAGGGACCTGCTCCATCTGGGAACTCTAAATCTAGAGCACTTCTAGTCTGTTCCCTACCCTATGAGACTTTATTGGCCCTGGGTTACTGGTCCTGGTGCCAGGCCCGGTGCCTCAAGGCGTGGATAATCACAAAAGCTGGAATACAGTTATCAGTTATAGGGAAGTGAATAGTGCTAAACAGTGGGTAAAGAGCTTGGCAATACTAACCGATCCCAAGGATACTACTACAGGATACTGGGAGTCCCTACCTTAAGACCAATGAACTGAAAGCACAGAGAAATAAAGGAACTCATTCTAGATTCATTAGGCAGCTGGGCTCCAAAAGCCTTGCTCTAAGGGGTCTTGGAAGCCACGGCCAGTTGTGAGAAAGAGATGGATATAACCCCAGGGATGGGTTTGAGGGATGGATGGCCAAGAGACAGAACTTTGGCAACTTCTTGGCTCCAGTGGGAAACCCTCCAGACTTTGTGATGGGGCACCTGCTCTGACCCTGGGGTATCTGCCTACTAATCCCTTCCAGAAACCCTGCTGAACCACTCCCTGGGGGTTAGGGGTGTCCAGAGAAGCACGACAAGGAGCCAAGGCTATGGGGTGAGATGCAGCTCAGGTCTCAGTTCTCTACTCAGTAGGGACAGAGTCCTGAGGAGGCCGGGCAGGTGATAAGTTTCCCCTAGCTTGCAGGCTCCACTCCTGCCCCGTCTCTCCATATCTGGGCCTAAGGCCTCTAGGCTCTTGGAGAAAAATTGCTAAAATCAAATTGCAATTAACAGAGGTAATTATCTGCCTATTAGAAAACATCCCCTGAGCCGGGCCTATGCCGTGAGCTGCCTGAGCCCAACTGAGCAGTGGGGCCCCAAGGGAGACCGCAGAACAGGGCAGCAACATCAGGGGCTAGGGGGAGGCAGGCAGCAGCTAAGGCCTGGTTGGGGAGGGGGAGCACCCTGCAGGATGCTCAGGGAGGTCAGTGGAAGGATGTCTGCATGATTTCCTGGGGAGGGAGGCCCAGGCCTGAGCACTAGCCATGGCTGTGGCCCTCTTTTCCCAGAAATCCCCTCTGGCCCCTCCTCTCCACCAGGCCTTCCTAGAGGGCAGACCTGGGGCAGTCTGTGTATACGGAAGAACAAAGGAAAGAAAAATCATGCAATGACCCTCCAGGGAGCCATGATAACATTTTCACTTGAAAATTACCAGAGAACAGATTGTATTATGCAAATTATATGCAAATCACACTCTGGTTGGTCTTCTCTCAGCACTACCCTGACTTCCTGCAGCTCTTTCTCTGACTGGGTATGATGGGGGAGAGGGAGGGCCTTTGTGGACATCTGGATTTAGGGGGAATCCTGCTTGGAACTGGGCTGGTTAATGTGATCTCTGAAATTTCTATCCAGTCTAGTTTCTCTGAGTGTTGCTACCTTTGTATAAACCCTCCAAAAACCTCACTGTCTCCCAGCTGAATTGCACTTAGACCCTACATCCAATGGGAGCATAGCTGTTGCCAAGGATGATCTATGTCACTTGGACTTTCCATTTGCAAAAGATGTGTGAAGTAGGCTAGGTGGAATGGAAAGAGGAGCACTAGACTGAGAATCAAGAAACCAGCTGAGGGATCTCAAACCTCTCTCCAGCCCAGACCTTGGTGCTGGGCTCCAAACACAGCCATTCTAGAACTGGATGACCTGCAACTTAACCTGCCCCACTTTGTTCTCATCTGTGTTCCTGCCTCAAGGCCTGGCAGCTTTGTTCACCCAGTTGCCCAAGCCAGAATCCTGGAGTTGTCCCTAATTCTCACCTATGTCCTGCACTGGGTTTTTCCCGTCCAATCTACACTTGCAGGTCTTGAAAGATTTGTCCCCTCTTCTCTGTCCCCAAGACCACACCTCTGGTTTATCTGTCACCTCTTCCCTGGCCTATTCCAGAGGCCTCCAGGTCAGTGTCTGAG
Source organism: Galemys pyrenaicus (assembly GCA_019455555.1). Classification (NCBI taxonomy): domain Eukaryota; kingdom Metazoa; phylum Chordata; class Mammalia; order Eulipotyphla; family Talpidae; genus Galemys; species Galemys pyrenaicus. The sequence goes on along the minus strand of JAGFMF010012064.1, from coordinate 197,443 downwards.
ATCTGTCATTCAAGGTGCTGTTAAGGCGGGCTCTGTACAGGACTGAATAGAGTCTGCTGAAAGCCCTTAGCAGTTTCCCAGGCCCAGCAAATGCAATCCAAACCCCTTGGGCTGGCACAGAAAAACTTGAAGGCACAGGCTACAGATGTGCCCCTGCTACATTGTCCCTTGTGTCCTCCAGGCTCCTCACCACATGCCGTCTCTCACCACCCACTGAATACCCATATCCTGCCAGGTTTTCCAACCTTCACGAGTCATTCCTCCCCACTATGTCTTCCCCTTTTCCCTCCTCACTCTAGTGAAATTGCATTTATTCTTCAAGGAATGCTTTGTCTGGGAGATGTTCGTGCCTGCCTCACCACACACTTCTCTCTCTCTCACACACACACACACACACACACACACCCCTCCCAGTTGTCACTATGCTTCTCCCTCAGTGCTCCCCAGCATTTTCCCGTAACACAAATTAATTCACACTTGAATCCCCAGCACCTACTAGGTAATGAGTGAATGAATAAAGAAGTATGAATGAATGAGTTGGTACATGAATGGGGAGTCTGGCTCTGTCATGGATGAATCACCTCTCTGAACCTCAAGTTTCCTATCTTTTGTAAATTGGAGTAGTAATGTCTACCTCATTATGAGGATTCACTGAGACAAAGCACCAGAAGTCATTTAGAACAACCCCTGGGATCACATAGATGTCCAAGAAACCCTATATGAATTCTCTCCTGTCCAAGGTGAGATTAGCTTGAAGGACGTGTGTCCCCTTAACCAGCAGGGCACAATGATTAGGGCTTCTGTGGTCCTTGTCCTGAAGGCAGCTCCATTCCTAAAGGCTGTATGGAGAGCCTCTGCCAGCTTGGCCGCAGGTACATGAATACATCTCCTAGAGGAAGGCCTCAGACTTCATTGGCATGCTGGTGAGGCCTGTCTGTAGCTTCTGGCCCATAGACTGCCAATAGCCCTGTGAGTAGAAAGGCATGTCAAAGGGACAAGATGAAGGGACTCATGGACCCAATCCTAGCTTTGCAGGTGATGCCTACACCAATACCGTGCTTCCCTGTACTCATTTCTGCATGCCCCAGAGGGGAATGGTCATACCAGCATGCTCTCACGCATCAATTGTGAGAATGCAATACTGTACATAACATAACTACAGTATTTGGCACGCAGGAAGCACAGGGTTTCATTCAAGGAGCATATACCATAGACATAATATGAAATGCTTCGCACACACGTGCTCATTTCACTCTCATAACAACGCAGATAGATCTAAATATTATCACCTCCTTTGACAGAAAGTATAACTTTAGGCACAGAGAGTTGAAGCGCTCTGCTGATTGGTGGGTATAATAACTTTATGGGTGATTTTTATGTCACAAAATGCACCAGTTTGAAATATACAACTCTTTTTTAATGTATTCACAGAGCTAACTTTGGAATTCAGCTCTCTGATTCTAGATCTGGCTTATTTGTGCAACTTCTCTGGTATACTTAGACTAGTAGAAAGTAACCACCCTTTCCCATGGGTGGTTACTCATCTCTGCACCCCCAACATAAACCCTAGCCTTCCTCTGACCCAGTCTTGTCTTGCCTGCCTTTCAGGACAGAACTGCTGGCAAGGAGCTGAGGCCTTGTGCCTGGAGGAACAGGGTTGGAGCAGATGACCTTAGGAAGTAGCTCCTATGCCTTGCTGGGTCTTTTGGTCCTGGGTAGACCTCTGGGGCTATCCTGCTCACTCTCTGATGGCTACTCCAGTATCCACTGCAGTTCACCCATATCGAGCCTTCTGAACTCTTCTTTCTGGGCTCCCTGACAAAGACACTGATGGTACCGAGAGGAAGGCCTTTCCCTCTAGGGACTTGCACACAGGGGTATGGGTGAGACACAAATAGTCACCAAGCTTGCCCCTTCTCAGTGCTGTAAGGCAGATGGAAGCAGAGGGGCTCCTGAGAAGAGGTCCTGGGAAAGCTTCATAGAGGAGGTAGCTTTCAAAGTACATTGGAAGAACGGGTAGAATTTACAGCAGCACTTTCTGGTAGAAATGCCATGCAATCCACAAAAGTGAGACACAAATGTAATTTCTGTATTAATTCGTCAGTTGTTTACGTGTCTGTAAAACTTTGGGGCTATATTTTCATTCCTCCATATGTGCACATGCTCCACTCGTGCTCCACCAAAGTTCTGGTGCCAATGCCCTGTCCCTCCCCTTCTCCCCTCCTCCCTCCCCTCTATTCCCTCTGGTAATCAGAATATTTTTCATCAAGGTTTTAAGAATTATTTTTGCTGTGATTTGCCAGTATGTTTTTTAGTAACTCATATTCCAGAGATAAGTGAATCCATCTACTATCTGTGTCTCAGTTCTAACTTATTTCACTCAGCATAATCACCTCATGATCCATTCATTTTGTCCAAAACAGCACTACTTCATCTCGTTAAATTTGAATTTCTCACTAGTCACACCAAACAGTAAAAAGAAACTGGTAAATTTATTTTAATACTCTCCTTTTTTTCACTTAATGTATCTAAAGTATTATATCAATGAATAACCAAAAGAGGAAAGTGATGACGATATTTTACACTCATTTTCCATCCTGACTCTCCCCACTGCAGTGTGTACATAATCTATACTTACAACACATCTGAGTTTGGACGAGTCATGTTTCAAGTGCTCAAACCCACACGTCACTATCTCCACTGTGATGGACAGAGCAGATGAAGACTTTCAGAGAATATAGAAGGCAGGAGAAGTACAATTTAGGTTGAAACATTTTGGGCAAAGATTCACATGTAATTGATTGGCAATTCTGTTTTAACAAAACCACAATGAGACACCACCTCACACTTGAGAGAATGGCCCAGATTAAAAAACAAAAACAAAAACAAGTCCTGGCAAGGATGTGTAGAAAGAGGAACCCTCTTACACTGCTGGTGGGAATGCGAATGGTCTAGCCCCTGTGGAAAGCTGTGTGGAGGATCCTCAAAAGACTAAAAATGGAGCTAAGATACAACCCAGCAATCCCATCCTCAAGTATCTGCCCAAAAGACACAAGAACACTAATCTGAAAGGAAACCTGCACTGTTTACTGCATCACTATTTAGAATAGCATAGATATAGAAACAACCTAAGTGCTCCAAAACAGACAACTGGATTAGGAGGATGGGATGAGGAGGGGGAGCTAAGAGGAGGTAAGCAAGAGGGAAGGGGTGAAAACAGGATGGGAAAGAGCACATTGGACTATGACTAAAGGTACCAGAAGGGGAGGTGGTGGGGTGGTAGCAAAGGGGAGAGAAGGAATTAATGGAGGTTTACTGGGGCTTTGGTGGTGTGTGTGGTAAAATAACATACACTTGTTGAGGTGTAAATATACGCCCCCTAATACATCTACTGTGATGTAATATGTTACCCCAATAAAAAAAAAGAAGCACATGGCCTCATGGTCAGTAACATCCACATAAGTAATAAAACTTGAAAAAGCCCAAAGCAAATTGTGGTTTACAGATTATGCTTTACAGATTAAAGCATTTACAGATACTAAAGTGTCTATTTATTCATTAGATGAGATAGTCACAGAGTCCAAAATGTAAGGGTGGAAGAGACAAATGGGTTAACACATACAGTGAATACATTTATATGTTACCTCCTTTATTATCCATCAGTGGGGTCATAGTTTGGTCCTGTTGTGCACTTTGCTTTTTCATCAAATAGTACATTTTTGAGATTCTACCATTTCTGTACCAAAAGTGCTTCCCATTTTCTATCAGGGCACATGGTATTTATTGTCCAAGAGTAAACCTAGCTCCATCTGATCAACATTTACGTTATTTGCTGTCATTTGAGATTACAAATGAGGCTGCCACAAATAGTCTGTGCATGTCTCATTCCTCATGTGTCCATTTATATCTTTAGGTTCTCCTAAAAGTAGAGTATGTGGGTTGAATCTGTCAGTGGTAGGTTTGGAGAAGAAAAGGGAGGACCTCAGGCTGTGTTTGAAAAGAAACCTCCAGCAATAGGGCAGAGTAGGCATTAGCAGGGTTAAGCCAGAAGACAGGGAGTCCATTCTTTTACATGCTGACTCAGTGCATATTTATTTGGTGCATCTGTGCACTGGGCACCTTGCTGGTGAACAGGACAGATGTGGTCCTCACTCTCAAGTGGCTGATGGTTGAATGAAGAAGTTGGGAGGTAGGAGATGCCAGCAGACTGAACCAGGGAATGGCAATGAGGAGGGATGGGTGGGCACATTTAAAGAAGTGAGAATAGAGCACATGGTTGGTGCTGGGCTTTGGAGAAACCACCCCGGCAGCTGGTGAGAGAGAGATGAAGCTGCCAGGAGGGGAGGGGGGAGGGGCAGTCGAGCACTGGTGTCCTGAGTTGAAGCTGAGCTCCGTCCTTCACTAGGTTAAGGGACTTCACTGGAGGAAGGACTTCACGGCTCTGGACGGCTGTTCCCCCACCTGTAAAATGGAGCTGATGGTAGCACAGCTCAGAGGGCTGTTATTCAGAGGATTAAGTGAGGCAAATGTTCATAAGGAGACTGGCATACCAAAGGTGTTTAGTTATGAAGGAGGTAGCGTTGTGGGCAGTTCCATCACTACGGTAATCATTGTGAAAGGCACAAAACAAGAAAGATGGGAGGGAGGTTTAGGAGTTGAAATAGGCAGGGCTAAGTGAGTCAGTGACTGACTAGATGTGGGGATGAGGAAGGAGAGAAATTTCCCCACATGACTCCTAATCTGGCAGCTGGCTGCTATACTGAGTGTCAGATCCAGAGATGCAGAAAACCAGAGGTTCTGGCAATGTCCTCCAGTGTCCAGCACTTCCTTGGAACTCGGCACCTGGGCCAGTGAAAATTTTTCCATGGGGAACTGGGGGAGAAGAATCTATAGGCAGGTAAGCCCCAAGCCATCTGCCCGCCAGACTGTGCTTGACAGCCCCAGGCTCTGTGCTCACATGCTTTACAGCACATGCTTCAGTTGGTCTGAGAGCCCTTGTTAAGGCTTCTGGGAGTTGGGGTACAGCCGAGCTCCTGTCTCTCAGTTTCCTTCCGCCCTGCAATTTGTCTCCCTTCCAGTAGTCCAGGTTGACATCTCTGTGCTTCAACAGAGAAACCTGGTTGGAACATGCCTGCCCTGCCCAAACAGGGCTCACAGGGACCCAGTTGGCTCCTGGCTACCTACTCCGGGGATGACAGGACACGGGTAAAGTATGAGAACACGCCCTTCAACGTAGCATACTGGGAGAGGAAGGCTTAGTATGCAAGGAGGTAGCAGGAGAGAATGACAGAGTAGGGAGTCTTCATGAGAATGGAGTCCCTGCAGAACTACAGGGCAAGAGCAGGTGGGTTGGGGAGAGAAGTCGAGTCAAAGGAGACAGAGACCTGGAGAACCCATCTGGCAACCTTGGAAACAGCTGAGGACATTTATGAATGCCTTGCTTCAGCCATGTTCTCCATCTCACTGGGGTTCTGAGTTCCTAGGGTGTCTTGCTCCTGCTGGCCACCCACTTGTTTAAGGCCAGCTGAGGTGCTAACAGGCCTGCATCATGGACTTAAGGGTGCTGGTCCCATGAGTTCTCATAGGGCCTTGAATCCCAAAACAGTCAAGGAGGTTAAAGGAAACCTAGGATTAGACCCAGTCTTCCATGGGGGCCTCTCCTAGTTCTCAGCGGCTCTGCTGACAGATCACACAGCTCCCCTGCTCAGGCAGCAACTCTGCTTCTCCCCTCCACCCCTGCCTTCTTCCCCAATCAGGCCCCTGAAGTCAGCAGCTTCGCCACCAACATGCCATCTAGTGCTGCCCCCTTTTCCTCAAGGTGGCCGCAGTACCAATTCAGAGCCAACTGCCTGAGGAGCTTGGCTAGGCCTCCTACCCACATGGCAGCCGCTCCCTGCCCACACCTCCTTGGGTTTCTAGGTCAAGAAGCACTTACTGAATAAAATTCTCCAGAGCTCATGGCACTTGCAAAGGTGGGTCCTATGTGCTCCATTCTGCAGAATATGACTGATGGGCGCTGGGGCAGGCCAGGGACAAGGGGGAGGGGACATCTTGGCACTTAGTGCCAAAGAGCTCATTCTTCCCCTCTGGGCTGTTTTGGAAAATCCCAGATGTGTACACAGCAAGGTGGAGTATGGATAAAGGTCTCCTAACCTCCCAAGTGGTATGTGCCCCCCAAAGACCTTCAGCCCCCTTCACCCACCAGCTCAGGTCTCCATTTCCTCTCGGAGCCTTTCCCTCCAGCTGTGGGCTCTCTTTGTCTTGAACTTCAAGGAAGGCCATTCAGAGCATCGTCTCCACTTTAGGCCAAGCAGCTCCCACTCCCCGCCTGATCCTGTGTTTGCCCCTTCAGCCCAGAGCCTGCTGGCTGGCCGCCCACCACACCCTGGCCTCGGGTTCTGGGCTTCTCCTCTTCCCTCCCAACCTCAGTGGGTCCTGCCAGCATCTTTAATGATTCCCAGCTGATCCTAGCCACATCCTCTCCCCAGGGCCCTGGCATAGAGAGCAGGCCTTTCTCCAGTGGGCCCCTCAGATCTTTAACCCCTGACTGGCTGAGGCTCTGAGCTCTAAGAAGCAGTTCAAATAGGAAAATTCTCTGGGGGTAACTTGAGCCACCCCTGATCCCTTCCCTGGAGCCAATATTCTGGAGAAATTAAAGTCTCCAGCTGGCAAGATCCTCCCGTGCTTACCCACCAAAGTGACCCTCGCAAGCTTGCTCTTGACTTTAATCTCAAAACTTCTTGTTGCATCGCTCAGCCCTCTTCCTTTTATTCTAGGTAATGTCAGCTTGGGAGTATGTCTTCTGAGGTAGTGTGATTACATTCAAACTCACATTTGTCACTTGCTAGCTGTGTGACCAGGATAAGATACCATAGCTCTGGAAGACTCTGTTTCCTCATCTGTGAAATGGGGAGATCTCATAGTGTTACTAAAGGGATTACATAAATTAATACACATTTGCTGCTTAAACTAGTGCCTGGTGTAGAGCACCCCACTATGTGAGGACTGGGGCAATATCTTTCTCACCCTTTGATTCCCAACACACTGCACTGTTCCATGCACATAGCAGATGCTCAGTATATGGTGAGTGTACAACAGAGTGACTGTCCCTACCTCAGCCAGGGATCTGGTATTCTACTGACTGAAACACACGGGTGGGCACCATTCTCTTGCTGGGAGCCTGAGCCCACTCTGATCTGTCCTGGAACTGTTGGCCCCAGATTGGTGGCCCCTTGGGCAATCCAGAAGAGCCCACAGCAACTGCTTAAAAAGGACAGCAGCAATCAGTTGACAGACCCGGTGACACACTGAGGCCACATCCTGGGCTGTGGCTGGACAGGTGGAAGCTAATGACTCAAGATACAGATTGTGGATAGGGAAGTAGGGTTGGGAGGCATGGACTGAGGAGCCAGACTGACCCAGATTTGAATCCCTCTGCTATGTACATTCTGGCTGTCTAACCACAGAGAGTCATGCATCCTCGGCCTCAGTTTCCTCACTGGTAACACGGAGATAATCACCCCCTCCTCTCAGAGCTTGGCAAAGGTTCAATGAGAAAACCATGTAAAGCATGCAGGAGAGTGCCAGACCCAGGGCTGATGCCAAGACAGTTCTCTAGATTTCCTGCCCTACCCTGGAGCCCCCAAAGGGGGCAGCACTGAATGGAGTGGGAGAGGCATGTGTGCGGTCTACTGGATCTGGTCTTTCTGCCTATGGGGGTTTGCAGATGGTGGGTCAGAGGGAGGCCCAGGCCAAGGGGCCACAGCCAGGGTCCCCAGCCACCCATCCCCTACACCCTGGCATGGTGGGGTTCTTGGCCACCTGCCATGGCTGACTATGTAAATAAACCAGCTTTTTGCTGGCTGGGAGCAAGACTGCCCTAAGTGACATTTCAAATTAGTTCTGCTATATTGGGCTTGAGCTTTGAAGGGCCTGGGCATTTTTCCTCCCTAGCTCATCCCTTTCTGCATAGTGAGAGCTCTTACAGCACACCCAGTATAGGCAGAGGGCCAGGGAAGGGTGGGGGCAGGCTTTCTGAGATGACCTGCTGAAGCACTTACCAGACCTGGGGCCACAGCCTCCGTTACTAAGGAGGTCAGGAGACTGCACCAAGGTGGCCCCCCTCCACACCAACTCTCCATGGCTGCCATGGCAACCCAGCTTCCTTGCACAGGGTTCACACACCAGCTGGCAGGAATGCTGAACGGAAGGAGGGCTGTGTTGTTGGCCTAGGAGAGGGGGCGGGGCACTGGAGGGGGCACACGAGGGGTGGGCCAGCTGCAGGCCTGGCAGAACTGAAAGGAAGATGTGCTAGCCACATGGACCGCCTGGCTCAGGCTGGGGCTGGGACCATGCCAGGAGATGAGACATTGGTCGGAGAAGAGAGCCAGGTTCATGGACACATGCAATTCTCTTCCTGGCAAAGCTCTATGGCTTCCCCACAGGGCTGAGGGCAGAGGACACTACTCAAGTCCTTTCTTTCTGGGCAAGTCGCCTTACCCCACGTGGCCTCCATTTCTTCAGGCTTGAGGCCTGAGAGTGTGAAAGAACTCAGGCCACGGAGCTGGACAGAGCTGAGGGACACTCTTGGCTCTCACACTAGCCATTTGACATCTCTGAGCCTTGGCTGCCTCCTCTGTAAATGGGAATGCCAGGAGCACCAACTTCAGGAGCCAGTTGAGTGCGAGTAGTAAGAGGAAGTAGGTGACACACATAGTGCAGTACCTGGCACAGAGTAAGAGCTTCCTAAGCAGCAGTGATGATTATCACTGTTGCCATTCTTGTCCTTTTATTTGGAGCCACAGTTTCAATGCCTGTGCCCCCCCCCCCATTAGACTGGCAGAGCCTAGAAGGCAGGAACATGGACTTAATGCTCTCTCCATTGCCAGCAGCTCTAGGCTCAGATCCTGTCCAGAGCAGATTCTGGGACAATGGGGGATGATGAATATACATCAAGAAAGCTTTGGGCTAAATGTGGTTTGAAGATTCTCTACTCTTAACTCTATAGGCTCTAAGGAAATGTTGCCCCATAGGAGTGTGTAGGTCCTGGTGGGGGAAATAAAAATATGTAATACATGAAATTACATATGTGTGTATATAATATACATATACACATATATATGGACTTTTTTGTATACAAATCAGTGGTTGGCACCCATGATGGTGTGAAAAAGGTACTGTTCAGCCAGCAGGAGTGATCTTTCTGCCAGGTTGCCCTCCTGGAACTGGCCTAGACCCACAGGGAAGATCTGAGTCCTGGAGCTTCCCAGGGCATCTGATTTACCCTATACAGGGAGAAGTCAGTCTGAGAGCCCCCAGAGAGGAGAATCAGAAACTAGGAGCCTATGTGGATCCATGTTGGGTCTCAGTGTTCCATCCAAAAGTGATGCTGGCCTGACTGAACTTTGGCACCAGAATGGTCATTAGCACATTTAGAGGAAGACCTCCAGAGCCCAGGACCCCTGGGGCATGGGAAGGGGCAGGGGTCTTGATCCCATATGGTCAGAGAGCACACTGCTCCGAGGGGACAGCCACTGAGACAAACTAATTTGAACTCTGGTCAAAGAAACCTTAATCCTCCTACTTCCAAACGCTGTGGATTGTCCAGGCCTGGAATTCCCATTTCTCTGCATCTTCCACATCTCAGTTGAGATAACTGGTTAGGACCTGGTGGTCTGAGCAGGGCTGACTTAAGGGAAGGATGGTGAGGGAGGAGGCAGTGGGCTGAGCATACGAGGCAGTGGAGGAGGAACAGCTGCCCCACCAGTGATGAGTTTCTGCAGGTCCAATAACTCTGTCACCCGCAGAAAGTCCTTTTTGGTCCCTCAGATGGACTCAGGGAGGTTACTCTGAGCGTTGTCTGTGGAAACTAAACCAGGGATGGTCTGATAGTGGGAGTTTCCCAGGTTGCAAATCACAGCCTCCGTCTAGGGCCACACAGAGCCCATGAAGAATGGACACAGTTACTCCACATGGCAGTTACAGGGGAGGTCTTGTGAACTTGGTGTGAGGGAGGAGGGCTAGGAAAGGAGCATGAAGTCAGATGGAGTACTGTTGCTCACTGTTGGAGTGGGCATGAGCAAGGGGGGAGACTGCGATGATCCAGATGGCAATGGATTAGCACAGGAGACGTCAGTATGAACTCATGCTTACATTAGTAGAGATACAAATGGTCACATAAATTCTTACGCTTATGTGTACAGACACTAGTTAGCACACACACACGTATATCTCCTCACTCTGTTACTAGCACACCCAGTCCCCAGATTTTAGTTTCTAGCACCTTTTCCCAATAAAATGAAGCTGCATTCCTCTGCAGAAATTACTGATTTTGGAACTAAAACAGGAAATAGACAAGAAAATCCTAGAATAGCTTGTAGTGCCAAAAGGAAGGACATGCTAAAAAAATAAATCAACTCAACATTACTGGGAATATGTAAAACAAAACAAAACAAAACCCAGGAGCCAACTAAAAGGGTTCCAAAATGCCCAAATAGGGGGAATTTGAGTAACAGAACAACAACAGAGTTTAGGATTATAATCCATAGTATAAAACAAATATACATAAGTCTACAGAGATATGAATAAGAGATTGAGTAAATAAATGTGGGAGAAGAGGCAAATTGTCCCATATGGAAGAAGTGCGAAAAATGTATAAAGATCATCTTCTACAAGGAGGCGGCACATGTCTCCTGATTTCTCAGTTCTGAAGTGTCAATGGAACATGTTGACTTGCTTCCAAAAGACAGTATGGAATTAGGGCCCAGAACAAAATATGACTAACTGTCTAGAGGAGAGGCTTAAGAAACACACCTCAGTCAGGGGATCGTTGCCAACATCAGTAGTGGCAAGTCATGTAGAAAACATAAACCCTTAGTATGTGACGAGAAGGGTACTTCACCTCTATGGGCTTTCTCCCCCAAACCCTAGCACCACTCGCACCGGGAGAAAAACATCAGAAAATTCCAACTGAACGACAATCCAGGTCATTAAAAAAAAAAAAAGACTCTGTGAGAAATTGCCGAGGTGGACAGAGTGAAGGAAGCATAATAATTGAATATAATGTGTTCTGGATGGTCCTGGAACAGATAAAGAACATTAGGTTAAAACTAAGAAAACCTAACTCAATAATAATGTCTCAGTATTGGTTCATTCATGATGACAAATGCACTATATTTATGTAGGGGATTAAGAACAGTGGAATTTAGCTAAGGGGTATATGGGAAGTGTGTACTATTTTCTCAATTTGCTTTCTTTCTCTTCTTTTTAAAGATTTATTTATTTATGCATAGAATAATTCGGGTACAGGCCAGAGGTATGAGGGGTGAGAGGATTTACCAGAGACAGAGTGGAGAACAGAATAAGCAGATTGAAACACACTGCTGAGGGGAGCAGCGGGAGAGGCAGGAGAGGCCTGCTGCGCCATGTGGGTCACCTCCCTGGCCAGGGATTGAACTCATGCTGCAGTGGCTGGCGATAGCAACATAGTATTGCGACTTAACCCCTTGGCCACCAGGGAGGCCCCTCTCAAATTTTTCTGTAAATATTAAATTGTGCTAAAATAAAATGCTTCTTTAAACAAACAAACAAAAAAAGATGTGACGTCTTAGATTTGAATCCTCTTTTGCCCTGACTTCCAGCCTTAAGGGAATGATTGCCCTTTCTGGGGGTGTTTTTATTTCTGTAAAATGGAGAAATAGCTTCTGTCTCTAAACTCCTAGAAGAACCAGAGAAGGTGGTTTAATGCACTTTAAATGCATGGAGAGACAGAATGCATGCTACTATTCGTTCTCTCCTAACACAAGAGCCCTGTGTGAAATAGATGGGAAAACGAGGCTCAGACCAGCAGCAAGAGGGTGTTGTCCAAAGTCACATAGCTGGGAAATGGAGGAAGAAGAATGTGATGTTTCCTCTAAGTGACCTTGGTAAAAGTGTGGCCTGCTGGAATGTGGGCTGGGAAGCCAGCTGTATGCCTGGTGGCCCCGGAGCCTCCGAGGGCAGTCACTGCATCATAGTGATGCTGATGTAGACCCAGGCTGCCTAATTTAAGCTCATTTGATGTTACTGCTTCCCAGCTGTGTAATTGGGGAAGTAAAATTTTTTCACTTCTCTGAAACTTAGCATTCTCATCTGTACAATGGACATTGATAATAGTACCTACCGTTTGTTGTTGGTTTGGCAGCGAAATCAGTTAATCCATATAAAGTATTTAGAATCATACCTGGCACACAAATGCTGGGGCAAATCTTAGGTATCTTCTACTGAGTGGTAGCATTCAGTGCTATCTTTCCTAAAGGTGCCGCTAAGTCTCCTATTGTAGTGAGTGGGTTGAAGGGGTGCCAGGAGCTCTTTCTTTGAAAAGCACCTAAGAGTTTTCACATCAAATAATAAACACTCATTGGTGTTTCAGTTCATGAACAAACACTTTGGATCCTGAAGTTTGAAAGATGCTTCAAAATCATCAACTTCATTTCAGATGAGCACACAGAGCTGGAAAGGGAAAGGGACTGGCCCGAAGCCACACTGAAAGTCAGTGACTGGGCTGAGCCAAAATGAAGAGCTCTGGTTTCCCTGTCCTACACCTGTGACAAGCACATCCTACCAGCTTTCCGCTGTGTCTGGGCTGAGCATCTCTGTACTTCCCAGTCCTATGCCAGACATCATGAGGGACTTGGAGGAAAAAAATGGTCAATGCTGTGCCTGCTTTCATGGTTTTATTTTTTAATTAGATTTATTTAATTACATTTGACATCATTTGTAGTCCTCAGGGAGTTCCCACTACCATTTCACCCGTACACCATCATGTCAGTCCCTTGTACTCTTTCTGCCCTCATCCCAGTCTCTACTCTACCCTCCCCTCAAATGATCCCTTTGGTTTATCTTTGGCCTTTTGTTCTTGTTGTGTTTTTTGTTGATTAGCCAAAGCTCTCTTGACAAAAAAGGAGAATGGAGGTTATCACACTCTCAGACTTCAAACTCTACTACAATGCAATAGTAATTAAAACAGCATGGTACTGGAACAAAGACAGACACACAGACCAATGGAACTGTATAGAAAGCATAGAAGTAAAACCACAAAACTATGGACACCTGCTCTTTGACAAAGGAGCAAAGAGTATGCAATGGAACAAAGACAGCTTATTCAATAAACGGTGCTGGCAAAACTGGTCCACCACATGCAAAAAAGTGAAACTGGACCACTATCTCACACCATACATAAAAAATCAACTCAAAATGGATAAAAGACCTAAATGTAAGACCCAAAACCATAAAATATATAGAAGAAAACATAAGTAAAATGTTAGAAGACATACATCTCAGTAACGCCTTTAAGGATGCATTTCCCAAAGCAATAAAAATGAAAGAGAAGATAAACACCTGGAACTACATCAAATTAAAAAGCTTCTGCACAGCAAAGGAAACATTAAACAGAACAAAAAGAAACCCAACTGAATGGGAAAATATCTTTGCGCTCCACACAATGGACAAGGGTCTGATCACAAAGATATACAAAGAACTCACAATAGTCAAGAAAAACAAAGTAAACAACCCAATCAAAAAATGGGCAGAAGAACTTAAAAGACACTTCTCCCAAGAGGACATGCACATGGTCAACAGGCACCTGAAAAAATGCTCAACATCCCTCATAATCAGGGAAATGCAAATTAAAACCACAATGAGATATCACCTTACACCAATTAACAATGGCACATATCAAAAAAATAACAACAAATGCTGGAGAGGATGTGGAGAAAAAGGAACTCTACTACACTGCTGGTGGGAATGCAAGTTAACCCAACCACTGTGGAAGGCCGTATGGAGGTTCCTCAGTCTAATAAAAATAGAGCTACATATGACCCAGCAATTCCACTCCTAGGGATCTACCCAAAAGACACAAAACACCAATCCAAAAGAATACCTGTAACCCCATGTTTATTGCAGCACTATTTATAATTGATAAGACCTGGAAACCACCCAAATGCCCAAAAATAGATGATTGGATCAAGAAGATGTTGTACATATACACAATGGAATACTATTCAGCAATCAAAAATGATAAACTAGAGTCATTTATAGAAACATGGATGGAGCTAGAAGGAATTATACTCAGTGA
>JAGFMF010012064.1:121326-183005 GCA_019455555.1 Galemys pyrenaicus | reverse complement strand
ACAAATGATGTCAAATATCATTAATAAAAAAAAATATATCGGATGGCTTCACATTTAGGAGGAATGTAAAGGAACAACAACTCCAAAAAAAAAAAAAATGAGAGAGCTCAAGGAAATGAGCAATTATAGCCAAAAACAAACAAACAGGCTTTCATGGTTTTAAAAGCAAGTTTCAGGGATAGTGTTCTCATGTTCACTTGGAGAAAAAGAGGACAAAATTCAATATATATCAATGCTGGTTCTGGTGGCCCTGAGGCTATGAGCAGGTGTGGCCTACGCAGCTTTCTAAGGGAGTCAGTTGCTCTGGAGCTTGAAACTAACAGGCTTGACAGGTACAGAACTTCGATATAGTCAGGCAACAGGAGCAATGAAGCCTAGTCCTGGTATAGGGATACATTGGCTCTTGGAGGAGGGGCGACTTGATTTGTAATGTTTGGCAATTTTGTAGTGTGAATACTCCCAACACAGCCACTTTTCAACCACCAATAATTTAACAATCTGCTCATAAAATTCCTGAATGTTGAACTACTGGCTCTCAATTCCAGTGCACACCACCTATGTGTGAAAACTGGTTTGCTTACAGGGCAATAGGAGTTGGGCCTTGTGGGAAGCATGGTGGTGAGATGGAGCACTAACTGACTACGGGGACAGCCGGGTGCCAGCCAGCGGGTCCCATGCAAATAGACCTCTTCCCTATTGAGCTATGCTCCTGGCTGGGCTTGGTGCCAGACACTTAACATGTATTCGTTCATTGAATTCTCACGCAGCTTTAAGAAGTGTTCATTCATTCACTGCCCACCCATCCATCTCTCTAGCTAACAAATCTGCATGGAGCACCTACTATGTGCCAGTAGACCCAGTGATGATGAAAACAAAGTTGTTGTCTTAGTGGTGCTTACATTGGAGTGGGATGAAATGGAAACACATTTTTAAAAGGAATGAAACATAATTACTCATTGTAGTGTTAGGAAAGAAATAAAAAAAACTACTGAAGTCAAGATCATAGGGGGTACTGCTGTTTAAAATCAGATGGCCCACTAATAAACATATCTCTGGGCAGGTGACACTTAAGAAGAAGAAGCGAGCAATGCAAATGATGGCAGTCAGAGCCACTGAGGTGGTGGGCATAGCAAGTGCAAAAGCCCTGCGGTAGAAATGAGAGCTATCTTTTTAAGCAACATGAAGGAGTGTGGTGGAGCCCGGTGAGGGAAGCAACGGTGACCTGAAATGAAGGCAGAGAGGTAGACAGCAGTCCCATCATGCAAGCTCATAGGCCACAGCGAGGACTTCTATTGAGTGAGGTTATCACATGAAATGAATTAGACTACTAATAATTGGTAGAACCTGGAATCAAATACAGGCTGGATGGTTCACACTCCTTCCCAAGCCCTAAGCAGCCTCCTTGAAAGAAACCCAAATTTGCTGACTTAGGGCTTCAAAAGCTCAGAAAAATTTCTAAGCAGAGTGATGGAATGATGGAAAAGAGATTTGCTTCTTTGTGGACATTTTTACACTTAAGTGACTTTCTATTTAAATATTCATAGACTTTTACTGGAATGGGAACTCCTTGAGGGCAGGGTCTGAGTCATACAGGATTTCCTGTCTGGAGTCAAGGGAGGAGGGGCTCCTCCTGTCACCTATATGTGCCAAATCTGGCTGTGTCCAGTTGGACCCACCTGGAAAACCTCTTGGTGAGTACCTCAGCAAAGCCCCTGTCTGAGCAACGTGGAGCCCCTGAGCCTGTCACCTGGAGGGCAGCAGAGTCCAGAGATAGTGGCCCTGGACTTAGAGTCAGGTCCAGGCCTAGTATTTCCACTTTCATGTGGCTCAGACAAGGGGCCTAACTTCTGGGCACCTCAGTTTTTCTCTCTATGAAATGGGGCAATGAATAGTTCCTGCCCCTGACATTCTTTTTGAGGATCCTGTGAGATCATAGGGAGAACATGTGTAATGCCAAGCTTAGCACATAGTGGGCTTTCAAGACATTTCCATTCTTCATTCCAGTTGGGTGCGGTCCCTCAGGTCTCACGGAGCTTGAGACGCATGGGCAGTCCCAGGTTGGACCATGCAGGTAATCAGGTTGCCCTCTCTCCCCTTCCTCACCTGCTTTCCACTCCACCATCACTTCCTCTCTTCAAATGGGCCTCTGCCTTGAGCACCTGAAAGTTGCCTAATTAGAGCTAATTAGCTTCTGCAAAAAAACCCCAGCTTTGGAAAGGTTATGTAGCTCAGGCCTCTGACAGTAATCATGTTAAGTAGATATTTATTTATCCCTTTATTAAGCAAGTCAATTAGCTTGTAATACCTGAGAAACTGATTTGCAGGCCTGGGAGTTGGGCACATGCTGTCGAAAGTCAAAGGCCCCACTAGGGGCAATTCACTGTCTTGTCCTCCCTAAGCCCCAAATAAACCAGGCCACAGGAAGGCAGTCACAAGAGACCTTGCACACATCTGTGTAGATTGGAGATGGGCCCAGAGCAGGGGCTTGTCCAAGGTCACACAGTAATACAAGCAACTTCCTGAGAGGATGTTAAGAGCCCTCTAAAGGGTACCCATTTTATGCAATGGGGGTTCATGGAAATGAGGTCACCTTTCATTTTGCACAAAGTAGGTGAACGTAAAGCTTTATGAAGGAGGCAGACAATGGGCTCTGACAAGAGGACATTGGGTTGAGAAGGGCTTTCCTGGGAGAAGGACTGGGGTGAGCAGAAGCACAGAAGTAGGGAATCATACAGTATGTTGTACATGGTTTTGCCTGTGCCCTGGCAGTATGAGGGCAATAGAGTGGACAAGAAGGCCTCCAGGAGGGTGAGGCTGGGCTCAGATGCTGAGAAATCTGAATTCCAGCTGGTCAAGGTCACTCGTGTGACCATGGAATTGGGAAACTAGCATGCGGAGGGGGGGGCAGTTGGGAAGCTGGGTCCTAGTCTGGGGAGGGAGGATGGAGGTTGGTCCACTGCCAGAGAAGGAGAGGGTCTGTGGGAAGAGTCAGTGCATGCTTCATTCATTCATTCATTCATTCATTCATTCATTCAAGGCACGCTCTCAAGTGTGTGTCAAGTTATGTGCCTTGGAGATGCTTACAGCTGAACTGGGGAGGCACACGTACTAAGGAAGGAATTGCAATCCAGTGCCATGAACTGCGATGGAAGAGAGGTCTGCATGGAGGAAGGGAGAAGTCAGCTCTTCCTGTTGTCCTCAGAAATAACCTCTTAAAGGTGTTGGCAGAAGTCCAGAAAATTGACCCAGGCCTGTGAGTTTTAATTATCTAGCATCCACCCAGCACTTTTTGAATCACACATCATTTTCACATATAGTATGTGTGTTTTTAATCCTCCCAATAACTCTGTGGGCCAGAGAATGTTAGCCTCATTTTACACATGACAGACACTGAAGTTGAGCAGTGAAGCAAGAAGTAACACAATCCAGTGAGAAAGTGTCAGCCTTTGGAATCTGTGAGATCTGAATTCCAGATTTTACTAGCTAACTAGCTAGTAAGTAGTTACTTAATCCTGTGTGACAGTAACAAACTTAACCTCTCGGAGCCTCAGTTTCTCTACCCAGAAAATGGGAATAATACCTGCCTTTAAGTCATTCAACAAGCAGTACTTGAGCAGATAGTAAGTACTCTACTAGATGTTAGTTTATTGGGATGTAGGAAAAGTCATGTGTTTTTCCTATGTTTTTTGGATGCAAAACATGTCATGACTTCTCTGATGACCCAATACTTCCTGCTCTTAAATAACTCACCCAGGGTCATACAACTAGTGATAACTCGACCCCAGGCCCTTCAATTCTAAAATCTGTTTTATCTGAGAGGTCCTCGCTATCTCTTCAGAGGAGAGAGGAAGGCTGGTGGAACAGAAAAATGTTGGTTAACTAAGTATATGTTCTGTATTTTCTCACCTTTAAGGGAAGCTAGCAAAGGAAAGACTGAGCTTACTCAAGCTTACAGCAAGGAGGATGGAGGCTAGACATTATGATGATCTTGCTGCCAAGGTTGTGAATCACCAACCAGGGGAGCTGTGGCTGTGGGTTCCTGGGAGAACTCTAACGATGGAACTAATCCCAGTGAGTCTTAGCTGAGATGGAGGCAGCCCCGTCCAGGGAGGAGGAAACAGTGAAATCACCAGCCTACTGGAAAGAACCCAAATGGGTCATGTGGTCCTGCTTCTGGGCAGAATTCCTCTAGAACCAGTCAGATGAGAGCCCCTCCTCTTTTCAAAGTCTCCAGGGGGAAGAGATTCCTCAGCCTTCCTTGGTCATTCTAAAACAAGTCCTTACAACTCAAACCCGGCAAGTCCTTTCTTTTAGCTGATTACAATTCCTCCTACTGCCATTTTAGCCTTTAGTAGCGAAGTAGGAAGGCTGTTGGGCCACCAATCCTACCAGGCAAGGAAGAACACTTAGCTTCCCTGTTTGATGATGGGAAGCTCCCAACTCCCCAGGGAAACAAGGCCAGTATCTAAGATCCTCCATCATGGTCCTGCCCAGTTCTCCAGGCTCCACTGCAGCACATTTACCCAGGTACACAGACCATCCTTGCCCCCAGCGTGGGCTCCATTCGACTTCATCACCGTGCCTTTGTTGATGATCTTCCCATTCCTAGTTGGCAAGGCCTTTCTTCCTGGTTTGTAGTCCACTACAGTCCAGCCCATCATCGAATACTTAGAGGTCACTTTTCAATGATAGTGTCATTAAGTTTTCCAGCGAGAGAAAGGTATTCCCTCCTCCATTTCCATTTTGTGTTTACTTCACTTTGTCTGATTTCAGAAGTAGTAGTTGGTCATGGGCCAAAAATGATTGGATGTTGGCAGTTTCATGTGGCTCAACCCAAATTGTTGTCTGGTCTGCTTTTGCAACTTAGACTAGAGGGACTGTATCATACTAATTTCTGCACACCCCTTCACTCACCCTCCTTTCCCTTCCCCAAACCCTAAATGCCTGGAATGATGCCTTGTGCACCAAAGTGTGTTTATTGAATTTGTTGAATACTCATGATAATAAAATGATAATATTTGGATAGGTCTTTACCAAAGGCCATTCACAAAGTTTGTCTCTGCCAATCCCCATAACCACAGTATGAAGAAGGCCCTGTTGTTTCCCCTTTGGTAAAATGGGGAGATTGAAGCGTGATTAAGTTACTTGCCTACTGTCATGTGGCCATTGTGATTCAGGATCCTTGCCTTTACCAGCTCTGAGTAGACTTATGCTGAACCGTGAGAGACTCCTACAGTCTCCCCAGGATTTCTTTATCATCTAGACAATTTGCTGCCTGGATTCAGTCTTCTGTCAGTCAGCCATGAGAGCCTTCACTGTTTGCTTCAAGCTTTCTGTGAGGAGCATGTCTAGACCAGAGACTGGAGGAAATGTGGGTCACAAGAAAGAGTTACCAGTAGTGTGTATCATCTTGCCAATTGCACTTCCTCCTTTGCTCCTTCTGGCCTCTGTGGAATAACTGAGGAGCCTTCAAATGGGCCTGCTTGGGGGATCAGGGCCTAGCCCAAAGCAGAATTGCCAAGGTGACTGCCCAAAAAAGGTAGTCTCTAAGCAGCTAAGGGGGTCATGTTTTCCTTCTCATCCCAGTGTTTCCCTAACATACTGTTTTCATACTGCTGGTATTGAGAGGATGTGAAGTAGCAACTAAATGAAGATTTATGTCAATAGTAATATATTGTTCTGAAAGTTTATTATGCAACCAGCACATCACACATGATTTCATCCCTCTCAGGTACTAGTATAACACTAAGGGAAATAAGTATTAAAGTCAGCTTTTCACAACTGAATCCATTTAAAGAAAAACAGCAACTAAATTATGAAACCGGTGAGATGCAAGTGTGGTAAAAGCCATGATGGTGGCACAGGAAGACTTGTGCTCTCCCTTCTCACATTCCCAGAATGAGTTGGCCACAGGGCAGCATTTGCCATGTTTGATGGGAGCTGTTTGAGGAGCAAGACCATATCGAGCAGCAGAGAGGGGAGGATGTGTGGACTCTAACAGATCTGCCTTGTGACCCTAGCTTGACCTCTTACCCCCAGAGAGAGGGGGGTATCTTCTTACCCCTGGCCTGAAGATAGAGAGCAAGCTGCAAGAGGGGTGGGCCCTCACTCACTTCTGGAAACCCTGCACCTGGTATAGTGTTCAGCACATAGAAGGTGCCCTATAAATATTAGTTACATAACAAATGAGCTTTGAATTCCTCATTCCTTAGTGGGCTGTGCTCCCTGTTATAACTTCGGTTTTTTAAATTAATGTATTTCCTTTATTACATATTGTTATTTTTTGGACAGTATTTATTTTTCCCTTAAGGTGTAGTCCTCGTAGTTCTCCCACCACCACAGCACCCATAATCCACCTCCCAGTCCCTTATGTTTTTCCTCCCCTGTTTTGACCCCTTTCCCTCCCACTCCCTCACTCTATGTTTCATATCTATGTTCAGCTTGCAAGTTTTGTCTTTTTCCTGACCCCTTGATGTTGCTGCAAATGGCACAGGTTTATCTTTTTTGCTTGCTGAATAGTATTCCATTGTGTATGTGTGCCACAATTTCCTGATACACTCATCTATTCTGGGATGTTTAGGCTGTTTCCATGTTAGCTATTGTTTCAGTAGTGCCGCAGTAAACGTAGGAGTGCAATTTTACTGCTAGGAATCTACCCAAAGAACACAAAAACACTAATTTGAAAAGGATGTCCCATTATCACTATTTAGCAGAGCTCAAGTTTTCTATACCTCTTTCATTACACTGATGCTCCTATTGTATAAAGTGGTTGTCAGTGTTTCCCACAGGGGTTTTGGCTTTGTTTTACATCAGTTTTGTTAGGCTTGTTGGAAGGAAGCAGCTCTTCAGTCTACCACTCTCTTGCTGGACTCTCCCTTATGTAAAGTAAGAAGTACTTCCAATTATGAAAGGTTGCTGTGGGGACTCAATGAAGTCAAATATCTCAAAATAATCTGCATTGAACTGGACAGATAGTTGGCCCTCAATCAGTGTATGTGGGTATTATTGCTATACTTGTTACTGCTGCAGCTGTGAAGGAAAAGTATTTTGTGGGCTTTGGAGGAGGTAAGGCAAAAGGAGAAGCTATAGTCAAGGCCTTAGCTTCTCAGCTCACTGCTGAGCCTGGGGCTCTGCTAGGCCTATGCACACACACAATTATGTCTTCACATACACTGAAGAGATCAGAATCACTCACCAGAATCACTCTCTTGCTGAAAGGCCCAGCCTGGATCGCGTCTCTGAGAGCTCTCTCCTCAGAGTCTGGATCAGGACCCAGAGTCACAGGGCCCCAGGTGTGTGGTTTCCCAGGCACCTAAGGGTCATCCCTGTGGCCCCCTCCCCTGCCAGATCCCCCAGCGGGGTTTGAGTTCCTCCACCACATGGCCTTCCTGGCAGGCCTGGCGGTGGCGCCCCCAGAGCAAAAAGCAATGGATTTGAGGCTCAGCTGAAGGGAGGCCCTGGGCAAAAGTGGGGGAGGGGCAAGGAGGCCCTCCCCCAACCTGGGAAGACCAACACCAGCAGACTTGCCTCAGAGGTTGGAAAACCCCCTGCGGCCCCGGGAGCACAAGAAGGGTCTGTTTCTGTGGCTAATGCAACAGGTCCTTCTTGGGGTGTGAGGTCTGGCTGTTTCAGGGCATGCAGAACCCGAGAGGGGCCAGCTCCCACAGAGAAAGGGGCTGTGTGCAACTGTTTACAGGTACGTCTCATTATAGACACAGGCAGGGACCCAGCTTCTCTAGTGGTTCCCAGACCTGTCTGCATCTGAATCACTCCAGGAGTAGGTTGAAAATACAAAAGTTCAGGCCCAGAATCTCCAGGAGGTGGTAAATTCCAGAAAAGCTGTGATTCAGCCAAATTTGTAAACTGCTGTTGTTCGCTCTTTCTTTTTTAAATTGAGATATAATTCACATACCATAAAATCCACCCTTACAAAGTATGCAATTCCATGTTTTTTAGCATGTCTGGCCATTGGCACTAATGCCAGACCATTTCATTCCCCCCAAAGACAAACTACCCATTAAGGAGCTTCCCACTTTTGGGGCTACTATGGACACTGTTTTTATTTGGACTTGTGCTTTCATTTCCCTCAGTTAGACACCTAGGAGTAGAATAGCTGAGTCAAAGGATACTTCCATGTTCAACGTTTTGAGGAACTGTCATGCTGTTTTTTGTGGTGGTGTTTCCGTGTTACATTCCCACCAGCAATGAACACATGCTCCCATTTTTCCACGTACTCACCAACAGTTGGTGTTGTTTTCCAAGTGGGTTTTAAAAAAAATTTTAGCTATGCCAGTGGGTATGAAGCATGGTTTTGATTCATATTTCCTTAGTGACTATGATACTGAGCATCTTTTCATTCGCTACTAGCAATTCCTATATCTTCTTTGGAGAAATATCTCTCAATTATTTGGCCCATTTTAAAACTGGACTATTTGTATTTTTATTCTTGAGTTTGAAGAGTTCTTTTTAGATGCCAGATCCTTGATGCTTCTCAGATATGTGTCAAGCAAATACTTCCTCCTGTTTTCTGGTTAAACCTTGAACTTTCTTGATATTCACCCTTCTGCCTCTTCTTTCACATGAAGAGACTGGGGCTCAGAGAAGATAGAGACTTGGTCAGTCCCACTCAGTGAAAGCCCAGGACAGAAAGCTCTTTCTACTTATCTACACTGGGGGCACAGGTAGGTGGGCTGGGAGGGTGGGACCAAGAGATGGTACATATTATTTTAACTACAGATAATTCTTATCCACCAATTAATTCTATTTGCCTTTGGAACACACAACCCCATTTTCGATAAATGCGTCTTCTCCTCTTGATCACCGTGTCCTACTCAAGCAGCTCCTAACACTAGATCACTTTCCTGATAGCCCGTTAACGCCTAAAGAGATAAAGTGGCCCAAGATTAAGGCTTCTCTGGGGAAAATCTATAGAGGAAAAGCAAGAAGAATCCATGCCATGTATTTCTGAAGACTCTGCTTGCTTCACAATGGTTCACAGAACTCTGACAGGAGCCTAAATTTCCTGAGTGCTGGCTCAGTTCTGGGAAAATGAGGATCCCTTGGGACCAAGCCACCCTCGAGAGGTACTAGAGCACCTTTGTGTTCACAATTCTATTTCTCACTTTTCAGCCTCAAAAGAAGAGGAGACTTCGCCATTTTTACTTTGTCTTCATGATGAACCTGATGGAAATTAACCAAAATTTGTGAAAAGAATATGCACTCACCCTCTCCTGGACAGTTAGCTGATTTTATGAATTATCCCTCTGCTTCCACATCAGTTATGAGAATTCAGTATGATTTTATGTAATTCCTAACATTTGAGAAAATTCCCCACTTTCTTTGGGGTTACTTAAGCTTAAGCTGTCTTAGCTTAAGACAGTGGCAGTTTTTATCGTGTGGCCATATGTAAAAAGAAGTGAATTCAATAATGCTTTTAAATTATTTGATATTGGGCCTTCCTGGTGGTTCAGCAGGTTGAGTTCCACACTGTGAAGCATCAGTAGCACAGCAGCACAGCACCAGGAGTTTGATCCCCAGTGGGGTGGGGGGACCCACACAGCGCGGCAGACCTCTCCTGCCTCACCCACTGCTCCCCTCAGCAGTGGGTTTCAGTAGTTCTGCCTGTTATGTTCCTGGCTCTGTCTCTGGTGAATCCTCTCACCTCCTGTGACTCTACCCTGTACCCCAGCGCTTGTATGCATAAATAAACAAATCTTTAAAAAATTATTTGATATTTTCATAGCATTCAGTTCCTCTTTCTACAAGTGTTTAAGGGAGAAGTTCATGCATGAAGGGGCTTGGTAGTTACCAAAGCTACCTTGATATACCTTGATATTTGCATGCCTTAGTTCTCCCCCTTTGTAAGTTGTAGGGGTAGGTTAAATCAGGGCTTTTTTAAGCTCCTTCTTTTGGTGGCAGAATACTTTTTTTGGACAAATCTCATCAGCAACCATAATTAAGAAAATACTATACCAAGTACAGCTGCTCTAGGATTGGGGGAGGTCCAAGGTGGGGAAGGACTTGAACACACCACACGATTACCCAGTGGTCTCAGAGCCCCTCCCCCTCCCTCAGGAATTCCTTAGAGCAGAGTTAGATGCCAAGACCAGCAGGGTCTGACCCTTCATGCTGAGGATCCCTGTCACTAGGATTACTCTCAACAATTTCTCTCTACTTCCTCCTGCCTGGAAAAAAGTCTGGGTTAGAGCCTGTTTAGAGGACACCCTATGTAGTAGAGCAGCGCACCCTCTGCTCCTTCCTTCCCCATGAAACCTCCACCCCCTGCTCTCTCCACCAGTCCAATGTTTCAAGAGGGCCTAAGCAAACTGCAGACGCAAGGCACTTTGAGTCCAATCCAGCCCCTGGTCTCCTAAGCCAGAGGACAGGCTGCAGGAGGAGGCCACAAGGGAGGACAGAGAATGAGCCCTTTAGCTTTCTGGGGTTGATAGTTGGTTCCCTTTTCCTTCATGGACTGCCTCTCAGCTAGAGCAGGTTCAGAAGAGGTCCTGCAGTACAATAGTGTGGGAAGACATTTAATTCAATGGAGTCAGGGGTTGTCTGTCTCATGCCACACTTTGTAGGAAAATACAGGCATCTTGTAGCCGAACAAGCAGTGAAAGTTTGGGGAGGAAGCAGGAGGGGAGAAATAGTGAGTAGGAAACAAAGAAAGTAGGCATTAGGGTCAGTTGAGTCCCATTTACTGCCATTTGAAAGGACTGTTGGCAGCTGGTGGGTGGCAGAGGTTGAAGGCGAAGGGCTTGGTCTGGGAAGTATGGGTGGGGCCAGAGCCTATTCTTTGCGTCCAGGTTGCTTGGAGGATGTATACTCTCCACACTCCGTAAAAAGAGGTGCTTGTTTCCCCAGTCCACCAGAGGGAATAGATGATGACTGGAGAAAAGCCTGCCATTTCTCAGATAGACAAAAGAGAGACCCACAGAGGGGAAAGGCTTGGTCATTGGCAGCAGAGCCTGGAGCAAGAGCCGTTGCCAGACCAATGGAATGATAGGGGAGGAGCAAGGTTGAGCTGGACCCTATTTAGTCTTGGAGCTGAAGCAGCTAAACCAATGCAAATGTAATTCCACAAGCAAAAAGTGTTTCCCTGCTGAAACTCCTCCTTTGGAGGCTCAGAAATCATGTATGTGAGGAAGCAGTCTGGGGAGACTGGCATAGAGCCCAGGTAGCCACTGGGTGGCGCTGTCTCTCCACCCAGGTTAACAGGCAGCTTTCAGGTGCCAGGGCAAAGAAGTCACCCCATTCATGCCCCATCCTGCTAGAGCCTTAACAAAGGCCCTCTGGGTTAGGGCAGGGAAAACCAGTTTTGACAACACTTCATATCTACCTTAGCACGTGGATGGGGAATGGAGGATCCAGAGAAATCCAGAGGTAAGGAAGAGGCCATTGTATTGGGGTCCCAGGAGGCTGCGGCGTTTTCAACCACTCTTGCAGCTGGGCAATTCCTGTTGTCCTCAGACTGCAGGCGAGGGAGAAATGTTCTCCCCATTCCATAGACAAGTAGACTGAGGCCAGAAGAGTGACAGCCCTGAAGGGAAGCTGTTTTAGCTGCTTAGGAGCCATCCTCTCCCCAAACTTCTGTTTCAAAGCAAACCCCATTTTGGCTGAGGCCAAGCAGTGACTCTGAGACGTGGGCTTTAGAAATGCTAATGCCAGGCGTGAGTGACAGGCCGCGGACAATGCCCGAGGACGCTGTGAATGGGGCAGTCAGGTCTGGGAGCTGGGGCTCCCCACGTGGGAGCGAGAGGGGGAGGCTGAGGGAGGCGGGAGGCCGTTCCCAGCAGAGGGGATCCTAGACCCGGTTAATTGGAAGGGGCTGGAGCTGCGGGGGCAGGAAGGGGGAGGCCATTACCAGCGGGTCGCCCCTGATGGGGGTGGGGCTCTGAGAAGGGGTCCTGCCAGGGGCGGGGTTGGAATCTGCAGGAGCCTGAGCCTTGAAACACCAAAGAAAAAGNGAGGCGGGAGGCCGTTCCCAGCAGAGGGGATCCTAGACCCGGTTAATTGGAAGGGGCTGGAGCTGCGGGGGCAGGAAGGGGGAGGGGATTACCTGCGGGTCGCCCCTGATGGGGGTGGGGCTCTGAGAAGGGGTCCTGCCTGGGGCAGGGTTGGAAGCTGCAGGAGCCTGAGCCTTGGGGCCTGGGGGTGCAGACCCTCAGAGCTTGACACCCAGAGAAAAAGGGTGGAGGCGTTGGGGGCAGTTCTCTCTAGGCTCAGGATCAGAGTCTGTCCAGAATTCAGGAAGGGGCCAGCAAGTGTGTTGGGTAAGTCCCAAGGGGATGGAGAAACCAAACAGTCATTTGTTCCTGCCTGTTAGAGTTTGTCCCACATCCTTGCTGATTAGCAGTGTATTCATTGGTCAGATGGTAAGTGCTTAAGAAAGTATATCAGGCATGCTCAGCAGTGAGAAGTTCTCATTATCCAGCCCATACATAGTACCTCTGTGCCCACTGTGAGCCCCTGGCATTCCTTGGGACACTTCTAGCCCAGGCTCTGGTTAAGGGCGAGCTCAGCCCTGGGGTGTGGGCTGTGGGGCATGTGGCTTGTGTGTAGAGCTCCCTGGACATTGCTGGCACTCAGGTCTGGAGAAATGGGTCTTTCTCTGGGCCTTCACCACTCCCCCATCTCCACCCATGGGAGAAGACTCTTGGAGCGGAGGTGAGGGGTAGGTCAAGGTCCATGTTTACCTGCAGTCAGCTTCAGGAGGTCAGCCTTCAACTGAAGACAAAGAAGGGGGCCTCTACAAACTGCACTGTCACCAGGCACTGCACTAAGCACCCACTAGGGTGTGAGAAGAAAGTAGTACAATAAAGAGGATTTTGTTTCTTTTTACTTCATCATTAATAATTGCCATTCGGCATTTCATTTGTGGCCTACATCATCCATTAGTAAGTAATCTGTGTGTAGGGAAGGCAGCACACAGGCATTCGCTTACTCACTCGCTGACTCAGATAAGGCCCTATGAACCCACTGCACCCTCACAGTCACTGTGGAGTGGGGAGTGTGCCTTGTGCCTCTCTCTACAGGGGTGACTAAGGCCCAGAGACCTCAACTCTCAGGCTGGCCCCAGAGTCTGTGTGCCCAAGCTCCACCCTATGGACATACAGGTCCCTGTGGGCTTATTGGGTTGGTGCGTTGCAAATGCTCTGGTGACAGGAATCCATTATTTCGGTGTGGTAGCTGCTGTGTTGTTTAAGACATCAGTTCCGGATGGACTCTGAAAGATGCTCAGGGTATAGACAGGTACTGAAGGCCCAAGAGGGGCAGGACTCTGTCCTAGATCTCATAGCAAGGGAATGATCATTGGTGTACAGTCTCTGGTTATTAAAATTCACAACTGCTCAGTGGCTCTCACATTCCTGTCTTCCACCCCCTCCCCCACAACTCCCCAGAACCTTCTTCCAGCTCTCCTGCCTTCCTTTGCCACAAACAGATTTAGGCCAAGCAGCTGCTTCTAGCTTATGAAGGTGGCCTTCTAGACTCTGGTCCATTTCCTCACTGTCACCCATGGGCTCAGATCCAGAATGTCCACCAGAAGGTAGTAAAGAGGAGTAGGCGGCTAGCCTCACATCACTTGCACAAAGTTCCATAGAGAGGGGTAGCTCAGGAAGGGGAGGGGTACTAGTGCCCCCTCCCCTGTCTCCACCAGTCACTCTTATAAAGAGAAAGACCTAGGTGGATAAAATCTAGATAGATATATAGCAACGAGCATACATATCCACAGAGGTTTAATAGCTTGAATATAGAGATATGGAGGTGCATAGACAAATAAAAAAATACAGACAAAATAAGCACACAGCTATCACAGATACAGAGTTATATAGTTACAGATATGACTACAGAGTTACATCAAAATTCTTAAGCCAGAAACATGGAAAATATTCTTATATAAAAGTGTGAATAAATGCCTTGTTAGAAAGCTTTGCTATTTCAAGTAACACAGCAGGATGCTCCCCTTTGGGCCGGGAAGATGCATGGCCCTGCTGAGGACATGGGAATCACAGAATCAGCCAGCCTTTGAAGCTGTCTGGCTTCACTCCCACTGAGGCGGTGTCCCTCCCCACCATCACCAGTTTGTCGGCTGGCCTCTCTTGCACACCTCTGCTCACAGGACCTTCTCTGGGCCTTCATAAGCCCTGTCCCCATGGGAATCACTTCTGCCACCTAAGAAGTTCTTCCCAGAATTGAGATNGGGGGGGGGGGGGGGGGGGGGGGCAGGGAGAATCTTTGCTCCCTGGAGCCATTAGAACCCTAGTCTGGGGAGGCCTCCCTAGTGGTGCAGTGGCTTAAGCTACACACTATGAAGCAAACCACAGCCACTGCAGCATGAGTTCGATCCCTGCTGCCGGCCAGGGAGGGGACCCACATGGTGCAGCAGACCTCTCCTGCCTCTCCCGCTGCTCCCCTCAGCAGTGTGTTTCAGTCAATCTGCCTGTTCTGTTCCCCACTCTGTCTCTGGTGGATCCTATCACCCCCTTCACCTCTGGCCTGTACCCCAGTTCTTGTGTACATAAATAAATAAATCTTTAATAAAAAAAAAGAACCCTAGTCTGCTTGCTTCCTCAGCCCAGTGGCAGAGGTATGAAGGCCAAGACTGCCTCTACCAGAGTCTTTGCTCCCTGGTCCTGGAGCCTTGGAACCTCATAAGAAGCCTCTCTGGCCACAGACGCAGCAGGGGAGAGGCCTGCTGGCCTAGCTTAGGTATTACCTTGGGCCCTTCTGGCCTGAGGCATGCTTTAAGGCCCTGACTGATGCAGCTGGCATGGCTGCCCTTTGGGGCCACTCCCTTTCTTTGAATAAATGGGTAGGGATACCAGGTTAGCTGGAGAATAAGTCCTCTCCAAAAAACTCTGGGAGAGACAAAGCACTGTGAAGTGGGGAGCAGTTCTCTATAATGTTGTCCCTGCCTCTGGATTAATGGCTTCTTTTCTCTGTCTCCCCCTTTTCCTCCTCTCTCTTGTGCCTTTTCTTTGTCTCTCATTTTCTATTTGCTCTCTGTCTCTCCTTTTCTCTCATTTTTCTTTTCTCTTTGTCTCTTTCCTCCTTTCTTTCCCTCTCAAGCCATGTTTTGGCCTTTTTCTTTCTGTCTTTAACTTCCAGAACTTGCACTCCAGTGAGGAGAGGTGAACAGAGAGCAAATATCCCTTGGGTCTGTCGTGATTGCAATGACATAATAAATGCAGAGAAGGACAAGGGGAAAGAAAACTACAGCCTTCTTTCTCTGGTTCTCTATAGCATGTCTCCTGGCTGTTTAACTTCTACATACATATCTCTGGAAACAGGGGTCTTACTAGGTCCTGAGACAGCTGTCCCCTCTCAGAACAGCTCTTTGAAGTGAACAAAAATCTCTATCACTATGGCCTCCACTCATGTCTCCTAACAGTGGTCCTCAGCGTCCCTCTGTCCTTTGACAATTGTTCAGAGGTCTCCCTGAAGAAGTAAGATCCTTTGATGTCTGTATTCTCTCAATGTGGACTCTCAGGAAAGAAGTAGAGGCCCTCCATTTCAGAGTAGTCACATTGCATGCTGGGAGAGGGCACTCCCATTCAAACCAAGCTGGGTATGGAGTCAGTAGGAGTGTCAAGAATATCCCAGGAAAAGGCCATCACTTACAAATGAAGCTCCACCAAGTCATATATGACATGAGATGGTGCAAATGGAAACAGGCCCAGCCTGAGGAAAATAGGGAAGTCAGAAGGAGCTGAAAAGCAGGCAGGAGCACTGGGTAGGTTCACCCAACCTTGCTGGAGACCCAAAGGCCTGGGCAACAGACCCCAAGTGCCCATGGTACTAGGCAGAATTGAGTTAGAGAGCAGACAGGCCTGCCCTGGGGGTGCATTCAGACAGGTTGGCCTCTAGGAAGAGAAACACAGAATAGTCAGTAGAGCCCCTTCAGTCCAGGGACTGAGGAACAGCAAGAGTTCCTTTCAGGGCAGTAGGCTAAGGCCTTGAAATCCTGCCAGCCTGGACTCCTCAGCCTGCATAGAAGTAGACAGGGGCTTAGACTAGCAGACCAGTTCCAAACCCTTGCCTCAGGTGCTGACCTCAGGGGATTCCAAACCCCTAAGGTGTGACAGAAGTCTCTTCTAGGCCTTGAGCTCTAAAGTGGAGATTACTGCCTCCTTGGAACTCTTCCCAGGAGCCAAGCAGGATCCTCATGCCGTAACTGTGGTTCTGGCCCTGCCCTGAGTGGATTTTGATATTTGCTGCACATTGGTGGATGCCTTCCTCTTCTGCACATGCAAGGCCCTATGCTGAGCTTTCTGCACACAGAATTGATGAAAGGGTTAACACCATGTGTCCCACCAGAAGCCCTACCCCCCTTCTGGCATCCCCCCTGTGCCCCTCAAGCAGCAGGAGTCATATTCCCTCAGGCGACACTTGGCAGAAAGGGGCCTGCTCTGC
Source organism: Galemys pyrenaicus (assembly GCA_019455555.1). NCBI lineage: Eukaryota > Metazoa > Chordata > Mammalia > Eulipotyphla > Talpidae > Galemys > Galemys pyrenaicus. The sequence continues at coordinate 166,592 of JAGFMF010012064.1, read as the reverse complement.
CCAGCTGGCCACATGTCCCTTCCCTCCCCCTTCCCTCTTCGGTCCTCCTCATGCAAGTGCCAGGAAACAGGATCCAGGGGAGAAAGCAGCACCTGTTCCTGAAGGCCCAATAGGCCTCTCTTCCCTGCCTGGCCTGGGCCCCCTGGTTCCCCTAGGGCTTGGTGGAGAAAAAGAGCCTGAGAGGCATAGGGCACCTCCTCCAAGCTGTGAGTTGCATCTTTGTTTGGCCCACCACATTTGGTCAACCTGTCACTGGAGGAGAAGCAGTTAAATGTGGCAGTTTACAGCACAGACCCAGCAACCAGATGGCCACCTAGCAGTTCCACAGCCTTGGGAAAGTGACATCACTTCCTGAGTCTTCATTTGATCATCTGTAAAGTGGGTGCCATGATAGTATCCACCTCATAGGATTGTTTTGAGGAATATTTGAACTCCTAGATGTCAAGTATTCAGAATAGTGCCTAAGATATGGTAAACAGGGAAATAAATCCTTAAATCATTTCCACCCCTGGTCCCTGGGGGTTCCCAACTCCAAGACTCCGTGTTTCCCCAGTCTCTGCTCTTATTGTCTCCCGAACAGGAGTCAAGGAAGCTCTTTCCTGCCCTGGCTCCCCTCTATTACTGCCCCTCACTTCCTGAGGCAGGCTGGGTTCCTTCCCTTCTCTAGTTACATTGGTGGGCCTGAGGAGCTGGTTCTGGCCAGGCCGGAGACTGCTTGGGAACGAACAGGCTTTCTTCCACCTGCATTTCAGCAGGAGTCTCCCACAGGAGGCCTCTTACCTCTTCTTCCCCAGAGTGGGGCAGCTGCTCTGCCTCTTTAAGGCCCTAACTAGGTCATTGCCCAGCCGAACATCCCCCTCACATTCCCCTCACACTAAACAATCTGATCTGATCGCTGGTGATGAGGTCAATTTCACATGGCTTTGTTCCTGCAGTGAGCTTGTCATGACCAATCATTTCCAAGCGAGGAGCCCATAATCCCGCACTGGCTCCCTCGCCCCCAGAGGCATTGACTCCTTTCTTGCTCACCAATGTGAGGTCCCTAAAGGGCCGGCTCAGCATGAGTTTCCTCATGGCCTCTGTGTGCCCTCCTGCTCTTCCTCACTGGAGTGAGAGGGGGTCTAGGCTGGGGGTCAGCAATGGGGCTGCTAGGAGAGGGCAGAATGGGTGGATGTGCCATGGAATCTCTGGAGAAATCAATCCCCAGGGATGGAGGTGGGTGGCTAGTGTAAGAGGGTGGTAGTGGGCGTGAACTTTTAGGCCCTGGGTCTACTATGTAGCTTGTAGCTTAGGAGGCGAATTCCTTCTTTGGGGTGACCCAGGATGGAACCTTGTGTTTTGGAAACTGAGACTTGTGAGAGACACTGAGCATGGACACTCCCAGACCCCCTCACCTGAGTCCTCCTGTGGAATACTGGAGACTAGTGGGAGCCTACTTGTCCACATGCTGGGCATATGCTGGCTGGTGTAGTGTCATCACACTCTGGAGCTAAAGCACACTTGAGGGAATGAAGACTTGGATTGCATTTCTGGTCTGGCCCCACCATCAACTAGCTCTGTACCCTTTGTTGAGTCCCACCCCTGGAACCTCAGTTTCTCTAGGCATACCCTGATAGTGGCGTGCTAGAGCTAGCCAGTGCTTCTTGTCAGCATGCAGTAGTCCTGAACCTGTTTGAGGAGGAGACATGAGAAAGGCATGGGATGTGGAGAGGAGAATAGAGGTGCATGTTTTGCCGCCTTTCTGTCTCCCAGAGGGGCTTGCAGAGCCTCCAACAGAGTGAGTGTCATTCATGTGTTTTTGGTGGGGATGAAAAACATGCCAGGGGCAATGAGCTTTTCTTTTTCCTTCTGCATTCTTTTTACATTATAGGACTCATCCCACCTGGCTCTGAGGGATGGACAGTAAGGACAGAAGAAATTGTGACTGGGTCCTGATTCAGGGTGCTGGTTTCTGAGTGGGGGAAGGGAACACTTGGGAATCCAGGGACAGCCTTCTGCTTGGGCATCTTGACCCTAAGCAGACTCAGCAGTTAAGAGGGAAGAGAGGAAGGAGCGTGCCAGGCTCTGGGTATGGGACTTACTTGGTCTTCACGTCTCCATGGAGGCAAGAGGCTCTTCCTGCTTTACAGATAAATAAGCTCGGGTGCTCCTTCCTCACGTGCAGATGCAGCTGGTCTCAGGGGTAAGGGAGGAGAATGAGGCAGATAGAGCAGGCTTCAAGGCCAGGTTGAAAATGTAGCAGTGGTCAAGGCCCCTCTTCAGAGAATTGATCTCAAGAAAGAGGCACCTAAAGGCCTGGGTAGTGATGGCAGGGAAAGCACATCAATTTTGGGATCAGAGATCTGACTTCCAATCTGGAAATTTCTTGCTGTGTGATTTTGACAAAGCCATTTGCCTCTCTGAGCCTAAGTTTTCTTCTCTGTCTAATGGAGGTAAATCATCTTGACCTCACAGGGCAGTCAGGAGGATTCAGCAAGGTGATGGTTGCATGAATAATAGATGCCAAGTAAATATTCTGACTTATTCCAATTCATTAGTAAGTCCTGCCATCAACACCTCTAAATACATCTCCTATCTGACCATTTCTTCACACTTCACTGCCACCCATCCCTCCCGTCCACTATCATCACCTTTTGCCGGGATCACTGCGGTAGCCTCCTTATGGTCTCCTGGCTTCTATTTTTGTCCCATGACAACTGTTATTCACACAAAAATTGAGTGACTTATTACAGTTGTAACTTACTTCTATTACTTCCCTGCTGCAAACCCTCCCAGGGCTTCCCGTGCCACTCAGAATAAAATGTGGAGTCTTGACCCATGACCTACAAGGCTCTCCATGGTCTGGCCCCTGACAACAACTCTGACCCCATCTGGAATTACTTCTCTCTTACTCTGTTCCAATTGCATTCATCACTTCTGTGCCTCAACAGCCTCTCCCGCCTCCCCCCCCACCCCCCAAAAAAGCTTGTTGCTGTCCCAGGGCATTTGCACTTGCTATTCTCTCAGTAGGAAACACTCTTTCCTCTCTATCCCCACCCCGTTTTTTTTTTCCTCAAGTCTGCTTCCTCCATGCCATACAGGTCTTGGCTCAGATGTCAATTCTTTTGGGATGCTTCTCCTTTAAAATGGTCATGATTCTAAACCCTTGTCATCTGGGAATGTCTTTAGGGATGTTTTCTTTCTCATATCTAACTTACAGCTATGCTGCATCATTTAACCTTGCTCCTTTGTGCCCTGCCCTTCTCATAAGATGTTCCTTTCAGAATTATTAGAACTACTTGGGTTCTACTGGATAAGGGCCCCAAACAGACTGAGTTTCTTGAGGGGTCTGCAAGTCATAGGAAGGAACTGGTAATTTATTTGAGTGTTAAAGAAAGCTCTCACATAGTGCTCGCATTATGTCACTTATTTCTTGCAACAGCTCAGTAAGGTAGGATTTTTATTCCCATTATACAGATGAGAAAGCTGAGGCTCAGTGAAGCCCAGTGACCTGGACAAAAATCACACAGCTGCTTGTATGGTGCTTTTCCGAATCTAGGATCTGTTTTCTATCCCACATGTTAGAACAGACTTCTTGCCCACCCTGAAAACACACACATGTACGCACACAGAAAGAGATAGAGAAAGAGACAAAAGCAGAGAGAGACAGAGAGACAAACAGAGAGAGAGAGAACAGAAGTATTTCTGGCAGGGTCCTGAGCTGGCAAAGGCCCACAGGTGGGAAGAACAGGGTGAGTAAGGACGCGCGTGGCAGGAGTGCAGAGTGTGTGAGGAGAGCAGCTGGACTGGGGGTGGGGAAGAACAAATGGGTCCAGATCTCCTCTCAGCCCTCCAGCTGCCTGAGGCTTTGTCAGTCTTTGGTTCTGCCCCGTTCTCTTGGACAAAGTGGGCAAGCAGGCCTACTGGACCCACATTTGCCAGGTGATGGCCACCAGGGGCTGCTGGCTCTAAGGCACTGGGGAAGTAGGTCCTGTGTGCCTTTACAGACAAAAGACTGCCATGGTGGGAAAGGCCAAGAGTGGGCATCAATGGGTATTGCCACTTGGAACTGGAAGAAGGGAGAGACATGGGCTTTGTTCAGAACAGATAGCTTTTGCCTGTGGCAAGAGACAGTTAGCACTGTTCAGGCCCATTAACAGCCTAATAAATTAGCAAGCAAGCATTAGTACTTGGGAGGAAGCCTGTGGTGTGGGACAGCGAAGGGAGTGAGAAAGGGTTGACCAAAGAACAAGGAGCCAAACTCATTGCCCTTTGTGGGTCAGAAGGGGAAGGAACCCTGGGATTCAACATATCTTGAGTGCCTGCTCAGCCAGGCCAAGAACCTTCCTTACAGTTTCTCATAGAATCCTCACTTTGGCAAGAGGGGAGAGCCCCCCATTATACCGGATGGCAATACCAACTCACACAGTGCACACATGCACAATTGGAGCTGGCTCAGGAACACACAGACTGGCAGCCCAGTGGAGCCCTCTACCACCATGGTGGCTGCAGGGAGATGGTGGCTTGCCCTGTGGGGAGGCAGTGTCTTTGGCTCAGCTGAAACAATTTCATTCTGTCCTTGTAAAGTATAAATGTCTGATGAGCAAGGAAGTCTTTTTCATGAACAATTTTGGAGGCCTCGGTGAGAGACGATAGCAAGCAGAGAGCTCAGAAGACCTAAGTGCTAATGTGATCCCCATCAAATTTGGTCTATCAGGAACTCTCTCCAAAGTGTGTTTAATCACATCCCAAGTTATAAATAGCCGGGCTGGGCTTCCTGGGAGCAGGGCTGGCAGGGGTCAGAGGGAGGAGCTGTGCTAGAAGAGCAGGTTCTGTGAGGCGGAGGATACCTGGCCAGGCTGTGTGGTTCTTGGAGGCAAGGGGGGAGGGTACTGGTGTTCGTGAAACTGGAATCAGAGCAGCCTATTATCTTGCCAGACCCCCACCACATCCCAAGGAGGAGGCTCCTAGCATTTCAACTCCCCCACCAGATCCCTTTGTATAAAAAGAAGCAGCCAGCCCCATTCTTACCTATGAATATCTACTAGAAGAAAAAAATTGAGGCAATGAAGGGAAGCTGAAAAATGAGAAATTGTCCTTGGAAATGATGCAAGTATTAACTTTCCCATTTCACCAACCAGCAGACTATGGGAGGCACTAGGCACTGGTGTATGTCGGAGCTAGGCCTGGAACGGATCTGTGCGACCCTGCAAGTCAGCGTCGTCTACCATGGCAAAGGGTTGCTGTCTGACACTACATCATGCTGCTCCTTGCTCCCCTGGAGGAAGATAGGTAAGATGGCAACGTGGCAGTGTGTGACTTTTTCATACACACAGACAACCTCCTTCCCCTCTGCCGTAGCAGTGTCCTCTGGTTATGCCAGGTCTGGTCTACCCATTTCTACAGCCCAGAGAACCCTGTCTTCTTTTTCTCCCCATCTTCCATCACTCTTCCTACAGCCCCAGTTCCAGGTCTATCTCTTCCAGGAAGCCTTGCATGTGACTGGAACCACCTACCTCCCGGTTTTCCCTGGTGTGGGCCTGGGTTCTTTGCCTGCTTGCTGTGCTCCCTCATTGCCTGGATTACAGTTTCCTGAGACTGCTACAACCAATTACCACAAACTCAGTGGCTTCAAACAATAGAGAGGATTCTTGAGCAGATCTGGAGGCCAGAAGTCTAAACTCAGTATCAGTGAACTCAAATCGGTGTTGTCAGGGCCCCTGATCCCTTTGGAGGCTCTAGGGGAGAGACTATTTCTTGTGTCTTCCAGCTTCTGGTGGCTGCCCACATTCTTTGGTGACTGCATCATTGAACTCTGTCTCTGTGGTCACATGACCTTCTCCACTTTTTCCATCTGTGTCAAATCTCTATTCTTATAAAGTGATTGCATTTAGGGCCAACCCAGATAATCCAGGATAACCCACTCATATATAAAACCTTAATCACATCTGCAAAGACCTGTTTTCCTAATAAGATTACACAGGTTCCAGGGAGTAGGACCTGATATCTTGTGGGGGGGACCTTATTCAGTCTCCTCCATTACCTTAGGAACCTGTTTGGTCTTCTGGAAAAACTGGAAACTCCCAGAGGGCAGAGCAGTGCCCGTTGTCCCCCTGGGCTCTCTGCTGCACCTCCATCATGCTCAGAGCCTCTGACAAACTGCAGGAAATGTTGGCTGACTGGTGGCTGGCCATGCAGAGTGATTGGCACCTTGCCCTTCTGCTCACTAGTGCACCATCAGCTGCTGGACACTCTTGGTACCTTCTTCAGGCTCCCAGGCCCCTCTGGACAGTGTGGGTGGAGCCAACTTATCACCCTCCGGGCATCTGATAAAGTCTTTCAGGCCTAATTCACAGAGACCAGTGCCTAGCATACATGCAGACAGAGCCACTCATTGATCAAGTTTGTAGCACAGACCCAAATATGGTGGGGGGGCTCATTTAATCGACCTAGAATATCTGTTTTCAAGAACTTGCTGACATTCAAGAAGGCAAGGCTGCAACTTACAAAGTAAATATGACAGAAATAAATGTTAGATCTTACTCTTAGATCCTAAACCAGCACCTAGAAGTAGGTAGGCCAGGGGTCACAGGTGAGAGGGCAGGAAGTAGAAAGAAGTTGTTTCCAAATAAGTGCAAGTAGCCTTAAGTTACATCTGTAGGGAACACAGAAATGAAATTTCTAGAATGAGGGGGTAACAGACTGTTCTAGGATATAGTGTCAGTTCTGAGACCTACATATTAAGGATGACACAGACATGCCTGGCCAGGGAGGCAAAAGGTAAAGCCCTGGTCTTATGAAGAACAGTTTGCTGTTTAGTTTGGGAGGATGCAAAGATTATGGTGATGGTGATGCTTCAGATCTCCAAGGGGTTATTTTAAAGCAGAGGGAGAAGACAGTTTAGGTGGCCCCGGGGTGGGGGGGCAGCTCTGTGACCCAGGGACAGTAGCCAATGTGAGGGGAAGTTCAACTCCATTCAGGAAAGAGCTTTCTTAGCGTTAGAGCTCTCCTGAGATGATGTCTCTCTGGAGATGGAATGAGCTCCACTTCTTGGGAAGCAGGAAAGCAGAGGCTGGTCAAACTTTGGGATGAAATATAGTAGAAGGAATCAAACAACAGAATAGAGATTTCAGTCAACTGGACCAGTCTCTTGGAGGTCCAAGAGGGTCTTCTGCCCACAGATCCTTTCTCCTCTTCTCTGTGCCTCCTTTGGGAGTGCTTTTCTTTTTTTCCTGGTCAGGTCTTCCTTCCAGCCCCCAGACATCCTGTCTCCCTCTTCAGTAGACCCTGAGAACTAACCATGGTATATTGAGTTAATCCTGTAGGCTTTGTCTCACCCAGGAGACCAAAAGCCTTGTGAGCAGAGAGGACTTGTCCAAACTTTGCCCACTACCTGAGCCACAGTCTCCACCAGAGAAGAAAGCAAAGGGTGTCAGGGAGGGCTGGCAGGCAGGACGGTCAGTTGCTATCCAAAAGCCTTTGGAAACTGGAGAGTCACACAGATTGAAACACGGCTGAGATGTCCTCTGGAGGGAGGCAGGGAGATTGAAGAGGATGCTCCAGCTCCCCTCAGGTCTCAGGAGACCCTCAGAAGCCCCAGGTGCTTGGTTTTTCCTTTTCTTTCTTGTGCCATTCTGAGAATCTCTGTTCCCAAGAGGCTCTCTCTCGCTCATGGATCCCGTGGCTCATTCCAAGCCCGCTCCAGATGGGCCCCATCCTCCCTCAAATCCCCAGCTGGACCTGCCAGCTGAACCTTCTCAGAGAGCGAAGCCCCAGGAAGGTCTAGAGCCCACCCAGCAAGCTCGAAAGAGAACAGCTGCCCGTGGGGTAAGAGGAACACAGGATAAGTCTCCCCCATAGGCAGTCGGGGCTGGAAATGGATGAACTAAGAATGAGGATGGGAGTGGGAGTGGCTTTTTTGGTGACCAAAAAACTCATATCCCAGACCCAAAGGGACCCTATCTCTTCTGCTATTTCTCTGGCCTGGTGCCCACTTACACAGTATGTGCCCCATACTGGGAGCCCTGAAGCCGGGGGATATGTTTTGGGTCCTGCCCCTAAGTTTCTGAACTTCTTTGGGCCAGCCCTGCCCTCCTCCCCCACCCTGGGTCTCACTCAGGCATACCTTCAAAAACCATTACTGGTTTTTGTGGTGAATGGCACTGGATTACAGAGAATCCAGGCCCCAGCGTCACCATCTGTTCTTCTGTGGAGATATTCTCAGTTCGCTTTTTCATTCCTAACTCCTCCTAGACTGGAAGTGGCCTGGAGGCAGGAATCACTCTGTCCCACTCCTCACTGTACCCCTAGTGCCCAATTCTGTGCCCCACAAAGAAGACATTTGATCAATATTTGATAATGAATAAATAATGGCAGAAACTATAGAGAGCCACCCCAGGAAAGCCACCATCCTAGCCTATTCTCAGACCCCAGAATTCCATCTCTCAGACATGCTGTAGGTCTATGATCCTAGAAAACACCCTGGAAGATAACACACGTTTATTGTATCACGCACTGGGTTAACAGGAGGTTTCCATGGACCTAGTTGAAGGTAAGCACAGGGGTGACCAGGAATCTGGGAAGTATGAGGGTGTCTCCAGGCCTGGCTGGGACTGAGCCCAAGGCTCAGGGTCAGTGGGCTCTCTGCCCCTATGGTGGACTTGCCTCATGGCAAAAGACCAAGGAGAACGCAGGCTCTTGACACTGTACCCCAAGGATATAAATGGACCCTCTGCTTGAGATATCAGCATCTTGGGCTTTGCGCCAGCAGCAATGAGTCCAGTAATCTTGATGGAGTCCTGAGCTTGCGCTAACCAGGCAGGTGCTTTGAACACTCCAACAAGCTGTTGCCTAGAGAGCAGTTTCCACTGCCACTTTGCCTGAGCACAGTGTTGCCGCCCTTCTCAGTATCACATCCTCTACGGGATGCCAGGCCACAGGGAGGCTGCCTGCCAGATGGGAGTCAGCCTGGGCTGAGCGCAAGTCCTGTCTGCTGTGGCCAAGCTATGAAAACTTTGGAAAGTCACTTGCTTGATGGCCACAGATCTCAGCTTTCTCCTCTGTAAAACAGGGATGACAACCCTTCCTCCCCACCCCCAAGGGCTGTGACAGGGAGTTGGTGAGGGGATACATTTGGAGCCTCTTGGGTCCTACACTGGCTTTGTGCTAGGTGGTAGCTCTCCTGGTAGTTAATATTGAGTGGGGCGCCTGGAAATGGCTGCCCAGAACAGCAGAGGCAGCACTACCTGGAGTTTGGTAGAAATGCAAAATCCAGCCATACCCCAGAACTGCTGAATCAGAATCTTAATTTTTTTTAATACTCAATACAAATTTAATACATGTAAATGTAACAATACTCCATCTTTTACATCCAACAATGTACCCTAACAGTTAATTCTAATCAAAACTTTATACAATACCCATTCAATTTAAACATATTTCCTCTTTCTTCATTTTTATAAGACTTCCCCAGAGAATTCCTGGGTACAAGAACAAAAGAACCTTGAGACCAAATGTGAGGAAGATCTACTTGTGGCAGCCTAGACAAGGAAAAGGTGTATATGACCTTAGCTTCAAATGGTATTAGTGGTGGTAGCTGTGAAGAAGTATTGAGCACTTACATGTACCTGACCCTACTTTGGGTGCATCCCAGTAATCCCATGAAGTCAGCACGACAACCATTTCACCTGAGAGCAAGGCAAGTTACACAGTTTGTCACTGCTCCAAAGATTCAGTTAGTGAGTAAAAGACCCACAATGCAAACTCAAGTTGCTTGCATGGCAAACTCTTCTTCATGTCACCTTCATCCCTGTCGTTCCTTGGTCTTTGGGGCACAGACTCATGTACAGGCATCTATAGAAGAAACCGTGTTTGGTAAGCAAAATAACTAACTCCATTTCACAGGCACCCACTGAATTGCTCTGTGTTTCCTGGTCCAGGCCTATGAGATGATATAGACATGGAATAGAGTTGCCCGCCAAGATCCCCCAGGTCCAGGCAGGAAATGGGCACGCAAATACAATGTAATAGAGATGATTCTTGATTCCTGCTGTGCCCACAGGGGCAAACACAGTACTCTGGGGGTGCAGAGCAGGGAGCTATGAGCCCTGCCTGTGGCCATTCATGAAGACTTTCCTGTTGAGGTAGCTTTCTATCTGGCTGAGCTATTTCCATTTATGGCTTCCTTTTGTACATCTCCAGGCTTTTTGGGCATATAATGAAAGTGTCTTCCAGATCAGACAGCAAAACTGAATTCTAGGGGAAAGAGTCTTAGCAAGAGAACTGGGGCTGGGCCAGGGTGTTCAGTACATCAGGATGTAGCCCTCTCTTAGGTTTCAACTTTCCACCTAGCTTTGGACAATTGGGCCCCAAGTTTCTCCAGGTCTGCAGGGATGAGGGGTTGATGCTATGGATGGGATTTTAAGCCCTAACTGAGACTCCAGGGACCTGTTGCCATTTTGCTGGGACAGGAACCATGTCCACCTCGGCCACTGCTGGCCCCTAGGCAACTAGCCCATGCCTGGGCCAGAGCTGCTGCTCCATAATGATGTGTCGAGTGAATGTAGAGTGAGCAGCTGTAGGAGGGGGGATCATGAGATCCCAGCCCCCTCTTACCTTCAAAAGCACTCTGTACCAAACAGAAACTACTGATCTTCCTCTCCCTCCAGGGCCTTGCTCCCAACCCTGAGCTGGGGTAGGATCAGTTCTGCTTCTCTCCATCAGGGAAGTGGTCTCTGGAGAGGCCAGGCCATTGTTGCCTAATGAGAAACCCAGAGCTGACAAGATCCTTGGAGACAGGCCCATTGTACAGATAGAGAAAGAGGCCCAGAGGAAGGGCCTGGCATGGTGACAGGCAGGGCATCCAGGGCAGAATTTGGACTGGGAGTCATATGTTCCTGCACTTTATGGAGGGTCCCCACCTGTTCTGGTGTGGTCTGAAGGCCAAGGGAAGACAGGGGTGAAGGTGGGATGAAGAAGAAAGGTTTGTCATGCAGAACAATTGACCTTCAAGGGAAGTGGGGAGGGAGGACAAGTGGATACTGGAGGAGTGTCAGAGACAGAAAGGACAAGGCCATTTATGGGTCCGACCTGGTGGGAAAGCCAGAGACAGGGCAAGGAGCAGACAGATGGGCAGAAAGCTGCTCCTGAAATGTTGAGGATAAATGCTGCCCATTAGTCACCCCTCGTCTCCTGCCTACTCTTTCCTCTGGGAAGTGAAGAGAGAAGAAAGAAAATGTGATATCTAGGTGAGTCCCATTTTGTGGGGCTGTGTTGGCAGGAGCTTTAAGGTGGGCCCTTTTGCAGTCCATGCACCAGTTATAAGGATTGCCTCTAGGCTAGAGGCAAGCTGCTCACCCAGTTCTTCTGTTTCCTTGAGGCTGAATCAGTCACCTTAAGGTCCCTGGTCTGATGTATAGAAGATCCCCCAACCCAATGACTTTGAATCAAACACACTCATGTTAGACTCTCTCCGACACTACCTGCCAGGCCATGTGACCTTGAGTAACTTACATCTTTGAGCCTGAGAACCTGCAACTGTAAAGTGAAGAAAATTATCCTTGCCGGGCCACCCTCCCCCAATGGAGTGCAGGGAACAGAGACCTCATTCAGAATCCCTGGGTCTCTGCTTTTCCACAGGCTGTGGCAGGGCTCATAAGTATCCTTGCCTCTTTCTGTCACTCTATACATCTTGGCTCTGCCTGGTGGGGAGGCACCTCAAATGTTCCCCTCAATATTGTCCCTACTCTAGCCATCCCCAAAACAATGTCAACCACCTGTTTAAGACACCCCCACATACACACATACACACAGAGGGAGGTACTTGATGAATCCTTGAGCAGACCACTATAGCAGGACCTCTACTAATTGTTTGTTGTATATCATCTCCCCCAGGTCTTGGTCACAGTATTAGAAGAACATCCTACTATCCTCTTTTTTGCAGATGAAAGGGCAGAACGCCACTTCAAATCCCCCCACTCCGAAGTGGCTGAGCCCATGATATAGCCCACACCAGTTGAACCCCATAGCCCAGGCTGTTTCCAGTGTTCTATGTGGCCATCTCTCAGGACTGAGGGGGCGACAGGCAGGGACATAGCTCATTACAATGGAACATCGCAAGACACAGTGACAAAATGGCCTAGTGCCCAGCAATGAGAATTAATTAATCCCCTGCTACATGCAATGACCTGGATGAATCCTCTAAGCTTTACCATTGAACAAAATAAATTCAACACAAATAAAGAAGATACTACATTGCACACCCTATTTATATTCCATGTATATGAATTTCAAGAACCGGTAGAACCTATCTGTGTAGCGAGAAGTCAAAATAATATTTATCCCTGGGGCATGAGGATTACTGATTGGGACAAGGCCCCAGAGAGCCTTCTGGGTGCTTTCTGTCTGCATCTTCATCTAAATGGTGATTACATAGGGTGGTACATGTGCAAAATTTCATGAAGCCAGAACACTTTAAGATCAGTGCACTTGACTGTCAATGAGAACAAATATTTTTAAAAAGCCCTGTGCCAAGAGCTTCCTCCAGATCAGTGTATTGTTGGTTCCTTATTGTTCAAGTTGCCCTAAATGTCACATGTTCAGGAAGACTGACCTGATATAGTGCCAGGAAGGCACGGAGCAAATTCTCAATGATTCCAAGCAGACAGGTCAAGGAGGAGTCCTGGAGCCCTTGGTGACTTTTTATGATTTGATTACTGTTTGCATCATTAATGACCACGTACATGGCAAGCAGTGGGGCTGGGGGGCCAGGAGGCTGGCAGGCCTCCTAGACCTAGTTAACCTTCACTCTCTGGGCTCTCTAGCCTCTGCTCTCTTTCTCTCCCTCTCTGACACTACTCCTACCTCTCCTGCCTTTCTCTTTGCTTACTCTCTTCTGCTGGTGTCCTTGTGATGTTGCTCTTATATGCCCCCTGTTTCAGTCCAGGTGTGTCCACTTGCACATGCCCACACCCCACTTGAGGGGTGCCCACCATTAGGTGTGCATGCAGAACCGCAGGTTTCCGTCATGGACACCAATGGTGAGAGGGCGGAAAAGCCTGATGACTTTTCCATTTGCCTTACACCTGACCTCCCTTCATCTGATATAATCAAGTAACATGCCCTTCGCTTAGCTCTGTGCCCACTTTCTCTCTAGTCTGTAAACTTGTTTTCTTGATTACTTCAAGTATGGACCAGTATTGCACTGGAGCTGGCTTTCTCCAGCTCAGTGTTAAGCTGTTTCATGTTGGCAGGTTGGAATTGGCTGCAATGGGAGTATTTACACCATGGCAGTCAGCAGATGTTGCAGGCCAGGGCTCTCCCCCAGAACTTGTTAAACATTGACAGGATCCCCTATACATCTTACTCTCTGAAATGATTTTCTACATGCTTTGGTTCACTCATCTGTTATTTGTAACCCTGTGTGTACACTCCGTGAGGGCAAGGTCTGTGGCTTATGTATGATTTTCCTCACCCAGGGTTCTAGGCTAACCCTGATGCCCAAAAACACTGGCAGAGAGCAAGTGTTCAATAAATGCTAGTTGAATAAAGAAAGATCTGCTAATAACATTGTGGAAGCACAAAGAAAGAACAGTTAACTTTGTACCAGACAAGGGGACATTCTAGGTGGGGCTTCAATGACAAGGACTAGTTCCTAAGTAGGCAAGGGAGAAAGGATATCCCAGGCAGAGGGAACAAAATGCCTGCAGGAGAGAACATGGAGCTCCTGGGGACTCTCAGTATTCTGAGTGGCCTCACTGTAGAGTGGATGGGTGTAGGGTAAATGAAAGTTAACAGGTTTTTCCACCCCCCCCCCCATTAGTGTCAATGATAGACACCTGCGGCCCCGCATGCATGCCTGATGGCAGGCACCTGGAGTAGGGTGTGGGCATGCATAGGTGAGCACATCTGGGCTAAGAGACTGGGCATATAAGGACAGTGTCACAGGGAAGCCATAAGCAGATGGAGCAACAGCAGAGAAGAAGGAGAGAAGTGGTGGAAGTAGCAGCAGCAGCAGCAGAGAGTCCAGAGAGAGTGAAGATTCATTAGGGGCTAGGAGGCCTGTCAACCTCCTGGCCCCAGACCCCCCACCACCACCTGCCATGTATGTACCTGGTCACCTCTGATGCAGAAAGATTAATAAAAGCCTGAAAAAACCACCGAGGGCTCCAGGACTCCTCCTTTACCTGCTGCCCAGATCATAGAGAACCTGTCCCTTGTCTTCTGCCGCCACAGTTGGGGTGGGGAGAGTCTTCCAGAGTAACAGAAAGTGGGCTGGGGCTGCACTATGAAGGGCCTTGGCTCCTTGGAGGGAGGACTGTATTTCCCCCTGTCAAGTGTGGAGCTATAGAAATGTTTTAATTAAAGAAAAAAATCCCATCAAGTGTTTGCTGGGAAGGTGCTAGTAGTGGCTTTGTGGGGGTGGGATGACGGGAACACTGGTGGTCCAGTCATCTCTCCATGGTTGCCTAGAATGGAAGGCTAGTCTTTTGAACCCTCAGTTCTCTCTGTTTCTCCTGCCTGTTTCTTCTCCCCCAGCCCTCAGTAAAGACGGAAAACAGCTGGCCCTTCCCTCGCAGCCCATGGCCCTCCAGGTCCTAGGTCTCACTTTCCATTAGTTACACTTCTCAGTCTAGCCTAACTCAGAGAGGCAGCCCGTGTGGCCCTGCCAAGACTCTCAGAAGGCGGACATCCAGTGTGGGCAGGGGGACTGTCTGTGCCTTCCTAGTGTTCTAACAGCTACCCCATGTCCTGTTCTGGGCCCCATCCTGCTGAGCCCCTAGTGGCAGCAGCCACCACCACAATCGCTGCTAGAGGAGGAGGGTTAAGGGGCCTTTGTTGTCTGGGGTGCTGCTATGCAGGGCCGGCCACAGACAACTCTGAGGTTGGGCTGTGGTCTGGTGTGGGGCTCATGCTTGGCAGCCGAGGCAGGCCACCCCAGCCTGGGCTCCCGCTCCAGGCAGGGTGAGCTAAATTAGAGCCTCCAGCCTTCCAATTTAGAGGACCGAAATAAACCCAGGAACATTCCTGCTGGGGCCCCAGCACTGCAGCCTCCAGACAGAAGCCAGGCACTGCCCTCAACCCTCAAGTTACAGAGGTGGGGAGCCAAAGAGCCAGGAATGGCTAAAGGCTGGGCCACTGGGCGGAGGTGGCACAGGAGGGACCTGGTTTCTGTTCCTCATCCACTTCATTTGGGTTGGCTGTGTCTAATGTTAGGCGCTGGGCTCACTTAGCCCTGGGATAACTGTGGGGAGTAAACTCAGGATTGTCCTATTCAAGCGGTGCCTTAGAGACCAACTGGGCCGTGCTTCTCATGTGGGAGGTGGGAAAAGGAAGCCCGGAAAGGAAAAGGATTGACCTACAGTTACACAGAAAGTCGGGGCAAACCTTGGACCAGAATCTGGGGTCCCAGGGCAGACTCCAACTCCACCCCAGCCTTTCTCAAGGTAGGATCTGGGTGGGACCAGAGAGTGAGTTAGGCATAGAAGCATTGTCTAAAGCATCCCACAAGGAGTAGCTTGTTGGATCCCCACAAGTTTATGAGGGATTATTATTGTTATGCCCAACTGAAAGATGAGAAAACTGAGACTGAGGGAGGTGAAGCAGAGAGTATTACCTCTGGTAAGACTATGCCGAGTAGACAAAGGATCGCCCAAGCAGAAGAGATAAAATGGAGGCAGGAGAGCAGGGGAGCATTGGGGGAACAGGGGCACTAGAGTGCATTGTAGGATGTGGAGGGAGATAAGGGGGTGGTCCTGGAGGTTGCCCTATGCCCACCAGGGGGCCTTGACAAATGGCTCAGGTGAGGCAGTGAGGTGTGCCCCTACTTGATCAGGATTTGGGAGCTATATTGATAAGCTGAAAAAATTCTAGAAAACCTCCCCTCTTGGATGCGCCAGGCTGGGTCAGGGCAGGCAGAAGTCATGGTACAAACAGTACAGGCAGTACTCCCCAGCAGGCAGGCAGAGCCAGAGGACATTCCGATAGGGTTCCTCTCCACTTCACCAGGTGTCCCTAGTCTTGGGAGCCTGGGAACTCTCAGCGTCATTCTCTGACACCCAGAGAATGTCAGAGCCACGAGAGGCATCTTATCCCATGCTCTTGTTCAACAATGTGGAAACTGAGGTTCAGAGCGGAAGGACTATTCGAGTCACTCAGCAAGGAAATGGCAGAGATGCCATGAATGGCATCAATCCTGCCATTCAATCCTCAGATTTGCTTCCTCTCCCCAGTCACCTCCTTTTGAACAGGCCCTTGGAAGCATAAAAGACCTGGGTAGCAATGATTGTAGAATTCCATGGAGCCCAGAAGGAAGAGTCACAGTATTTATAAAACCACAGAAGAAAAGAACTGTCAGTACAGAATTCACTGAAAATATCCTTCCAGAATGAAGTGGGAATAAACAGTCTCAGGTGAAGGGAAACAAAGAGGACTTGTTGATACAGATCTTCTCTAACAGAAATGCTAGAAGAGAATTGTTCGGATGAGAAGGCAGTGAGGGAAACTTGGGACTGGGGTAGAATTGCTGTTTTTTTGGTCATCTGGCCCTCTGCACCCTCCTAGGGTGCCCTTGATGAACTTGGGTGACCACAGACTAGGCAGAAAGCTAAAGTGTGGAAGGTCGAATATTGGAAATGCGGAATGGACTCTTACACAGCCATTGACTTGCTGGGCAACCCAGGCAGTTCTGTCTGAGCCTCTATCTGGCCAATGGGGATAATTGCCCTATTGTGTGGCTGAGAAATGAGCAGGGATGGGGAGCCAGTTAGTGTTGTGTGAAAGGGCTGTCCTGATGTGAAGGATGGTTATTATCAATCCTCTGCCGGACTTCCCCCTCTCCAGCCCAGCAAATATTTGCAGCGAGGGCTGGGGGTAGCTACTTAACAAGTTGGCTTCCTTTTACTTCCTCCCTGGGGCCTTTGCGGTTCTGGATTCCAAGGCTTTGAAGAAGGGTAAGAGCTGCTTCTTCCATTAGCAGCCAGGTCTTCCCTTTGCATGGATATTTTCTGAAACCGATAGCTTCTTCATACATATTATTCAAAAAGCAGGAAGTGCGCCAGAAATTGGGCGGCTCTTCCACCAGGGGTAGCTTGGGGGTCCCAGCTGATTCTTGTGTGCTCTGTGCTCTGGTCAAGGGTGGGGGGGCCTCCCTGGCCCTTGAATGCACAGCTTGAGGACAGGACAAACAGGGACCAGGGAGTAAGAGCTGCTATATCCAGATTACAGAAAGAGAAGAGCAGGGATTCAGCCAAGTCTGGACACAGCAATGGCTGCCTGAGGCACTAAGAGATACGGCTTCAAAACCCATCAACTTCTTTGTCAATTTTTCTTCATCCCCCTTTCCCTCCTCACACCTCGATTTCCTATGTGCACTCTGCATGTGTGTGTGTTGAGCGTTGTGGGGGCTGAACTCCTAAAACCAAGGTCTCTTCAGGTTTTGACATACGCTGCTGGTTCTGAGTGAGTTAAGGCCCGAGGCTGGGCCCAGAAGAGGAGGGGACCTGGAATGGCTTTCTGTGGGAGTTGGTACAATGTGGCCTTTGCTAGAGCACTTTGTTGCGCACTGAGGACCTAGGAGTTCCAGTTCTGGTTATTATCATCTACATAACAATGAAGAAGTCACATAATGTCCCAAGGCCACCTTTGCTTTTCTCCCACCACCCTCACCTTGGCAGGGCATTGCTATCTCAGTGAGCTACACACAGGACAGGAGAGTTTTCCTGTGCGTCAGATGGAAGGGTTCACAGAACAGCAATGACAGGGGTCAGCACTGTAGGTCCCTGGTGTGGTTGCCATGCTGGCTTATCTCCACTGCACAGCCAGCTCCTGGGAGGCCAGCACAGGGCCCTCGCAGCCCCCAGAACTTAGTGCAAAGTGACTCCCTGGTTTCCCAGGGGCAATCACAAGTCTGGGACCTACTGTTCTTTCAGAGGCGGGGTGCCCCCCTGAAGAGGGTTCTGATACCTCACTTTCACTATTTACCCTGACACGATGTCAAGAGCTAGGTCACAGGTCTTTGACTTTCCTCGGCCACCATGAGGAGATCAGGACCAGAGAGGGAAATGGCATCTTGGTCCCTCCAGGTGTGACTTTAAAAAGCAAACAGGGGCCTCCCTGGTGGCGCAGCAGGGTAAGCAACACACTATGAAGCAAACCGCAGCCACTGCAGCACGAGTTCGATCCCTGCCTCTGGCCAGGGAGGGGACCCACATGGGGCAGCAGACCTTTCCTGCCTCACCCGCTGCTGCCCTCAGCAGTGTGTTTCAGTCAGTCTACCTTTTCTGCTCCCCACTCTGTCTGGTGAACCTCACCTCCCGCTCCTCTGGTCTGCACCCCAGCTTGTGTATGCATAAATAAATAAATCTTTTTTAAAAAGAGAATAAAAGGCATGGGCCCTCCCTGGTGGCACAGTGGGTTAAGCAACGCATTATGAAGCAAACCGCAGCCACTGTAGCACGAGTTCGATCCCTGCTGCCGGCTGGGGAGGTGACCCACATGGCACAGGCAGATCTCTTCTGCCTGGCCCGCTGCTCCCCTCAGCAGTGTGTTTCAGTCCATCTGCCTGTTCTGCCCCTGCTCTGTCTGGTGGATTCTCTCATCACCCCACACCTCTGGCCTGTACCCCAGTGCTTGTATGCATAAATGAATAAATCTTAAAAAATTGAATAAAAAGCAAACAACAACAACTTGGGTCAAGGCTGTAGTAGTCAGAGGAAAGGGAGTCTTAGAGGGGAGAAGGCCAGAGGCCCAAAGAGGTCCCTCTCTTAGCTGCCTAACAGTTATATTGTACCCCCCCCATACAGAATCAGGGACATTCAATAAAAGAGTCCCAATTTTTGTGTCAGCCAGGGTGCTGCAGAGGAGGTGGAAAAAGAGCAGTGCAGAGGTAGTACGGTGGCCTCACTGTCCCTTCACTCTGTGACATTCCTCCCTGCCTCAGTGGGTATGCGCCCTTTCTCTGAGGTTGGCTTTCCATCTTCCCCAAACAGACTGAGCCACCTCAAAGTCTTCCAATAAGTCCTTTTTCCATTGAACTTCTCAGGAGTCAGATTCAACTCAAACCCCTACTGGGTAGGGCCCCTGCCAGCTGATTGAACCAGCATTTTGGGCATCACTCGAAAGACTCAGTGCTCTTCACTGGTTAAGCCAGGTCCCTCGGGTAGCCGAGCAGCACATTAGGGTACCCTATATCCAGATAGTGAGCTAAGGTACACAGGAGGTGTTCAATGAATGGAAGAAGGGAGGAATCACCTACATGCCCAGCTCTCATTTGTGCCAGGTGACAACTACCCCCAACTGCCAACCTGCTTGTGTCTCCCTGCCCACCTGACCTCACTCAGAGAGAAGTCATAGTCATGGGGTGGCAGAGCCAGTCTGGCCCTTCCTCTGTGGAGTTCAAATGGCCCAGATGGAGAGGCCAAGACCTGAAGAGGTGAAGGGACAGGCCTAAAGTGTGAGGATTCGACTGTACTGTCTCCATTATAACACGTCAGGAATTTTTTGTTAAGTTTGTGTTCCACAGGTCCCAATCCAAAGCCAGTCCCTTCCCAGAATTCACTGGGACTTCAAAGCCTGGCAGGATGGCATCTGGGCTCTTCCCACTCTCCTTCACCCCCCACACTCCTGGGGCTAGAGAGTGGGATTGCCTTTGATCAGCCAGGAGTGTTGACTGTCCTTCACTCGGCCTGACAGCAGAGATGAGCCAGAAGCTGGCCCATGCCCTCTGGATGCCGGGAGAGCACACAACGTCACTAGAGAGAAAGTCCAGTCTCCAGCCTGGGGCCTCCCGCATCTGGGGTGCACCACCCAAAGCCTGCACAGCTGGCCAACAGGGAGGCCCCCAGCTGGGGGATGTTTGTACTAATCCTCAGCAATGGAAGCAGCTTGATAGCTAGGCTGATGTCTCCAGGGTGGGCTGCCACTTAGTGCTGGAGGCTATGCTTTCCCAACCACTTTCCATTCCCACATTCTTCCCCTCAAGTCCTGCCTCCTGCAGCCCCACTGCTGTCTTCTCCATCCTTTCCCCGACTTATCACCACTTCCTCAGACAAGGTCAAGGTCTCGACCTAGGCCCTGTCGTTTTCTTGCTCTGTGATTTCCAGTCAGTCCCTTGCCTTGCTAGACCTCAGTCTTCCAGGATGCAACACAAGGGGACTGAGGTCAATGCAGCTGCCCTGGTATTGCCGCTCCATGAGCCTCGGAATCAGAGATGTGTGACTGAGGACACAGCCATATCCAAGGGCCACTTATTTTTTGTCATGTTGAGCTCAGTTGGGTTGTCTCAGCACTCTATCCCCAGGGCATCTCCCTGAATCCAGTGTTGTTGTGTTTTTCACTTTTACACCAGACTAAAAAGCTTCTGCACAGCAAAAGAGACAGTAACCAAAACAAAGAGACACCCCATGGAATGGGAGAAAACATTTGCACACCACACAACTGATAAGATCTACAAAGAGCTTACAAAAACTCAACAAAAAACAAAGCAAACAACCCAATCTAAATGGGCAGAAGAACCAAGAAGACACTTCTTTAAAGAGAAAATGCAAATGGCAAACAGGTATAAGAAAAAATGTCCAACACCCCTCATAATCAGGGAAGTGCAAATCAAAACCACAATGAGATACAACCTCACATCAGTGAGAATGATCCATATTAAAAAAAAAACTGGCAACAACAAATGCTGGCGAGGATGTGGAGAATAAGGAACACTCTTACACTGCTGGTGGGAATGCAAACTTCTCCAGCCATTATGGAAAGGCTAAAAGTAGATCTACCATTTGACCCAGCGATTCTGCTCCTGGGACTATAACCAAAAGGCAAAAAAAACAAAAACAAACAAAAAAAAAACACAAAAAACAAAACAAAACAAAAAACCCCACTAATTCAAAGAGAAACCCAAATCCAGCATTAAAGTAATAAGGAAACAAGCTCCCAGGACAGCCTTTGATGAGGCTGGGAGAAGAACGGAGACAAGTATAGACTGTGAATTCAAATCCCAATGTCCCCTCTGTCCCTTAATCTAGTGGACACAGTTGACAAGTTTGATGGTTGATAAACTCAGGAACAAGGTGTCCAAGTCGCCTCTAAGAACAAGTTTTCTGGCTGCAGAGCTCATATCTCCGTTCCAGAGGAGGGGATGCTCAGAAGAAGTTCTTTCTCATGGAGGAAGACCATTCCTTGAGACCTCCCCAACCCCAAGAGGAGCCAGAGGCTTGTGTTTGGCCTCCTTAGTCAGTATGCATTATTTCTGGAGGCCCCAGGACCAGTGGAGTTGGAAAGCAGCACCATCACCTGCACAGCACAATGACGCAGGCCTGGCTTGCTAATACTGGGGGAGATCTATGCAATTAACCCCAAACTGAATCTGTTCAGGAAGAGGCTCCCCATTGGGGCTTCCCTCCAGCAGGGATCCCTAGGAACTATTAGGTGTTGAGCCAGGACGAAAACAGAGATCCCAGGTCTGGGTGCCAGCTGAGCAACTCTTGCTGGTGTGCTGTGGAGCAGAGGCCAGTGGGCACAGAGTACTGCAAGGAGAGGGAAAGGGGCTCCCATGATGATGTTTACCCTGTGCCCATCTCAAACTCAGTCCTTGCACTTGGACAAGAGGTTTTCTGACTGCTCAGTAAGGGAACTGTGGCACAAAGCAGTTAAAGAGAATTCCCAGATATATAACAAACAAGAGTTAAAAGTCAGGGTCAGTTTTGTCTCCAAAGTCCCACTGTCTTTCCTGAGCTGCATGTCACACTGCTGGAGTCCAAATAGCAAAGGGTACACTCCACTAGGAAACATCAGGAAGACTTCACAGAGGAGGTGGCATTTGGGATGGGACTCAGGGTTGGATATTTAGGAGAGGTGGGTAGGAAGGAGGAGCATATTACAAGGGTGTGGAGTGTGCAGGGGATAGGACTAGGTATAGCAAAGATAGTGTGAAAGGCACAGAAAGGCACATTAGAAAGGCAGCAGGGAGACCCGATTGGCTAGAGGGGGTGGATAGTAGAACAAAGGATGAAGCCCACAGGTAGCTGGAGCTCTAACTGTGTGAAACCGTGAATGTAAGGTAAGGAATTTGACTATGGAGAACCATGGAAAGATTCCAAGTGTTTGTGGGAGGGGGAGGAGAAGGTCATAGCCTCTCCTGATGGCAGTGTGGAGATTGGAGGGGAGAAAAGACATGAGAAAGAAGACCCAAAAGAGGAAATGGATATTGAGGAAGGACAAAGCAAGAGGGAGATTTCAGAAATTTGAATGGGTGGGAGAAAAGACCCTTTGGGTGTCATAGGGGTAAGAGAAAGGAATGTGAGATAATGCCCAGAGTTACACTGTGTGGGAGAGCCAGTGTGGCATCAGGCTCTAGGAGGAGGTAGGTGTTGGGTGTAGGTTCAGGGGAAATTCCAGTGGAGCTTTGGCCATGGTGGGTTTGAGGCGCCTGTAGGACATTCCAATAAAGGCCGTGAGAAAGAATGGAGGGGAGAGATACCCACTATATATATAGCGCCTGGGGAATCAATAGTCCCTCACCAGCTGGGCCTCAGGTAAGTTCTAAAACCTTCCCAGATCTCAGTTTCTTTGTCTATACAATGGGGGTAATGGTAGTGCCAACCTCACTGGTTCGTTGTAAAGTTTCAGCAGAGTAATGTGAAATGCTTAGAACACCACCTGGCAGAGAGTGAGCCATCAATCTTAGTTCTTCTCAGCAGCACAGAGGAGGTAGTTGCTATTTGAGGTTGACAGGAGTAGTGGGCCTGGCACAGAGCTCAGGTATGATAAATAAACTTTGGTAACATGGTTGCCAGGCAGCACAGTTGTGGGGGAAAGGCACATGGACCCAAATGCAAGTGACTGAAGAGACTGAGAAGTATCCATGGCCCCTTTTCTTCAGTTCTTATCTCCTAGGTCCTCGTATCTCATGTCAGGCAGTCTTCCTGCCTGTCTTGGTATCTAAGTTTTCAGCGGTGAAAGCTGTGGGCATTTGGGGTTCCATGTATCCCTATTTCACCTCTGCTCACCTGCAGCTCACGTCCCTACATTGAGTTCATCGTCAAACAGCTCCGTGTGCAATGACTTTGAGCAAAGGAGATTCCCCAGTTGGCCAGGACTTCCATCTTAGACCATGTGAGCCTGTGATTCCCATCCCTGGCATGGCTGGGATGAGCCCCTTGTCCCCAGGAAAGAGAGGGAAGATGAACTCAGCTTTCAAAAGTCCTTAGCAATTCCCAGCACAGGCCTCAACCATACAGGCCTCCCAGGAGCAATGGAAATGGCGGCTCTGAAGTGGAAGTTTTTCTATTTTGGTTTTCTATGGTCTTCCAATAGACTGCAAGCAGCCCCCTGAGAAGGGACCACTCTGCAGGCCAGGGTTAGCCTCAGCTTCATGTTCTCCCAGGGTTTGCAGCCTTGCAGCCCCCCCTGCGTGCTGCAGCTGGCAGAGCCAGGCACACAGTTGACCCCTGGGGTGGGGTCCCAGGACACAGCTGGAACTTCTTGGGCAACCCTGGGATGCCCATATTTATGTTGGGCTGCCCGGCCAGCCCAGATGTACTGAGAGGCCCCAAGAAGGCAGTTGGGATTGAAGGAGAGGGCACCAGAGCTTTGACTTCCTCCATTCCTACATAGTGGGGCAGGAGTGTGAAACATGAGACTGAGGCAGACTGGGGCTCTTGCACTGGAAAGAACAATGGTTGGGGACTCCGGACAGGGTGGGTCTCAACCAATTGGCTGGAAGGCTTGGATAAGTTACTGGTCACACTTACTGTCAGATACAGCCTTTATTTGCATCTGCCTCCCTTTTTAAAACTTGCATCTCTTTTATGTGCCAGGCACACAGACTTCCTTCATCTGAATGCCTCTTCAAGAGAGGTATCATAACTCCCACTTTACAGATGTGGAAACTGAGATCCCAAGAAGTCAAGTGACCTTCCCAACCACAAGAAACAGGAGAGTGGCCATAGTGATGTTTAAACCCAGGTTCAGAGTCCATGTGCCTTCTAGTGAGAAACTGGAGGGGGAGCTTATCCATGGCTACTTAAGCAGGAAGTAGCAGAACTGACTGGCAAAGCCAGCTGTTCTCCACTGAGTGAGGGCTGCCACAGAGTGCCTAACCCAGACATCTAAGTTGTCATGGCCACACCTTAGCCCCATTTAGGGGGCTAAACTCCCAAGCACATGGGTCAAAGGCCTGAAAGTCTCCCCTCTGCAGCTTGGAGAACTGAAGAGTAGCTACTTCTGCACAGATCGATTGAAATGACTCCTGAAAAGAAGCTGGGGCTCCAAAAGAACCAGGAACAGAGGAGTGGCCAGAGAGTGCCTCACCTGCATTGAGCAAGTTTACAAAAGCACAGCCTCCTTTCTTTCCAAGATCACCTCAGTTCTGTTCAACAAATCAGATGCTGGTGAAGGTGTACTACTGGCAGTCAGTGTGGTCCATACCAAATGAAACATGTAACTAACTGAAATACAGCTGCACCCTTTGACCCAGGAACTTGGCAGTAGGAATGGGGACAAGTACATTGAGGATACTTACTGCCTCCTTGTTGGTGTTAGACAAAGGTGGAAAACAGCCTAAATGTCCAATACTGGGGGATTGGCTAAATAACCGATTATGGTACATAGACACACAAAATAAAACTAAAGTGCACTCTCAGTGAAGATGGTCGCAGGGACCCTCTGAACCAAACCTGACTGATGGGTGATCGAGTCAAAAGAGAAAACCACAAAGACAGCCAGACTCCAAAGCAGATACACCAGCATGCACAGAAATGCACAGCTGTCTGTGGAGCTACAGAACAGGTGTCAGGGGATGTCCACAACTCATCTCCTGGTTGCTACAAATGGGAGGAAGAACCAAGCCAGGCTTACTGTGGAAGCCAGAGGGAGGAGAGAGAGAGAGCTCCCCGGTAGGAGCTGCTTCTGGGAGTTCTGCCTCCAAGGCAGCCTGGGCTATGGGGAGCTGGGACTAGACCCAGACTCATGACCAGAAAGTGAACCAAACAAGGAGGACTCCAGGGAGGAGAAGACCCCCAGCAGTCCTTGATCCTGAACTGGGGGTCTGGGAGACCCGTGGATGCAACCACAAAACCACTGGACAGGGAGGGAGGAGTAGCAGTGAGGGAGAGAGAGAGAGACAATATAAACAGAAAACATTGCCAACTCTTCCTTTCCAAATGAGGCTCAACCCCGAATTCCAAAACATATAAAGAAATCTAAAGCTCACAGAGAGCCAACAACATCTACAATCAGCACATAAATTTACTCCAGATGAAGTTTTGGAGAGTAAGCTGACAGATTTTAAAAATAAGCATGAGTAGGATTCTCACCAAGATAAATGAAGGCATGAGAGTCCTAAAAAAGATGACAGATGATTTGTATCAGAGCAGGAAGAGAATGAGATGAAAAGAAAATCAATTAGAAATCTTTTAAATAAAATATATGGTCATTAAAATGAAATAGGAAAACCTTGATACACAGAATAGCTGTGACCTGGATACAGTCATGAAAAGAATTAGTGAATTGGAGACTAGTATTGAGGGAGTCATAGCAGCAAAGAGACACAAATTTTGAGAGAGCAAGTGATAGGCAAGAAGGTGGCCACTGAGAGCATCCAGCCTGTTTAACAGGAAGCTCACACAGATAATGGAGGAAATAAATGAGCAACAGGCAATACTCGAGAGAAAATAGCTGAGAATTTTCTAGAATTGAAGGATGTGAGTTCTCAGGTAGAAAGGGTATTCACTCAGAGGATGGAGTTGAATAAATATAAATAAGTCTATATCCAGACTCTGTGAAAAATGAAAAGTCTGTGAAATGAACAGTCTGTGTAATGTACAAGCTACAGCAGAGAGGGGACTCACTCTGTCCAAAGGCATGAGCCCACCTCCCTGTGCGCAAAGCCTTGCACAAAGCTGGCATTGTAAGCCAGTGATGGGGAGGAGTGGCATGGAGGCTTCTCCAGTAGACCAGCTCTAATGACGGCCTTAGACATGGTTTTCATAGCTTCTTTTCTCATTTGTAAGATGGCTATAAGTGTTCTACCCAAAGAGTGGGCTCTAGAATAAAGGGGCTCCTCAAAATAAACAGAAATACGCTGTG
The DNA here is from genome assembly GCA_019455555.1 of Galemys pyrenaicus. Lineage (NCBI taxonomy): Eukaryota > Metazoa > Chordata > Mammalia > Eulipotyphla > Talpidae > Galemys > Galemys pyrenaicus. Next base: position 140,531 of record JAGFMF010012064.1, on the reverse strand, counting down.
CATGCTGTAGAAGATTATCATGACTGTTTCTTCTTGTTGCCAGCTTGCATGGAATCCAACATATTTCACAGAGTGATTTCAGGTAGTCCTCACAACAGCCCTAGGGGATGGGTGATATTCTCCCAAGTCCCCAAAGGAGGAAACTGAGTCTTAGAGAGGTGGAAGGTATGCCTTTCTAAGTGGTAAGTGGAGGAAACATGACCTAAACCCAGATTTGTCTTAAACTTGGCCTTGTGCCACATTCTGGGGTGGGTGGTGGTTGGGAGGAGCTGCTGCATGAGAGCCCCCACTCCTCGGGGAGACTGAAGAGAGGGGCCTGACTCTGAGTGGGCAGTGCTGTGCAAAGGAGGTCAGGAGGTTGGGGCAGGGTGGGAATTTCTACATGTTCCCCAGCCAGAGACCACACCAAGCACACAGCCTGCCTTGCCAATTCCTGCAAGTTTTGAGTTGAAACCCAGCTTGACTTCACCTATGCTCAATGCTCATGTGATTTAAGGGCAAGTTGTTTACCTGGCCAGGCTTCAGTTTTCGCATCTTTCTCTGAGAGATAAGAGCAATCCCTACCTCCTGACCCTGTGGGCAGGATAAAATGGGAAAGTGGATGAAAAGCACTTAGCATGGTGCTCACATGGAGTAGCCCCTCTGCACTTCCTAACACCTCCCAGACCTGAACTCTGGCCTTTGTGCAGCCTCCAGACCCCAGCAGTGTCTCCCTAGCTCCTTGGACTTCTACACATTCTCAAGGATTTGTAAGTTTACAAGTTATTGTAAAGATGGTGGTTTGGGGGGGCTAGGTGGACCTTTGATAGATGGGAGTGGAATATTCATTCACTCTTTTCTCATTTATTCTAATATTGATTTCCTACTATGTACTCGGCACTGTTCTTGGCTTGGGTAACAGGGCATGGGCTTCAAAGAGTCCCATGAAGAGCAGATGAAGTCCATCATCTCCATGGAGGCCTCAAATGTCCTCCACCCAGGTCAACTGCCACGTCACTCAGTTTCCAAAGGTGCCTGTCCTTACATTCACAAGAGATGGTGTCATCTCTCTGCCTCCAGACGATTGTTCCAAGCCAGCCTGCTGAAAAAGCGGCTGTCTCTAATATTTGGGCTGCAAAAGCCTAGGCTCCAATTCTGATTAGGCTGTTCCTTAGCTTTTTGACTTTGGGCAATTTCTAGAATGGGGCCTCTGTTTTCCCATCTATCAAATGGATAAAGAAATAACACCTACCTCACAGGGTCCCCTTGAGGATGAAATGAGCTAACACATGTCATATGCTTGAAACGCTGGCATGTGGCAGGTGCCTAAGGCAGCTTTCAATGGTGTACTACTGTATTAGCACTATTGTTCTTAATAGCATTACCAGGCCCAGGGTGTTACAAGCATTTGGTGGTGTGCTCAGCTTCAGCTTTGGGAAATATACTATTCCTGATCCTGTGACTAGGCCAGAATCCATATGGCCGCCTCTCAGGAATGCCTCTAACATGGCCCTGGGAGAAGCCATCCAGGTGTCTTGTGGCACTGTTTGAAAGCACAGGCTCCCCACGTTACTCTAGGTTTGCCTCAAGGGGGGCTTTTAAAGGGGGATTTCCTGACCACTCCATCTAAAATTGTAAGTCACTGGTGCCCCAAGCCCCCCTCACGGCTTTCTTTTTCTCCAGAACACTTATCACCATTTTTCATGATACTTATTGTGTTGCTTCTTTTTTTGTTAACTTGTGGTCTGCCTCTCCCCCCTGCAATGTAAGCAGACTGTTAACTCTGTAGGACGGAGCAGGCCCAAAGCAATTGGCCAAGAGATAAGCCAGAAACCATGACCTGCTGCAGGACAGTCTCTGCTTTAATCTGGGCCTCGATTTTTCCATCAGAACTACAAGGTAGGTGGAACAGGTGGCTCAGAACATTCTGTGCTTTGTGCTAGTTCCCACAGCACAGAGCAAGGCCCCTGGCCTTCACTTGGATGAGCCTGTCATAGGAGGGTCACAGCACAGGGACTGTCAGTGTTCCCAGCAGAATTCCTCTGCTCCCCACCCCCACTTCTCCACCACTGACCTTCTTCAGGAAGCCCTAGTTTTGTGAAAGGGTGTCCCAGTCCCCCTTCCAGGTGGATTAAGTATTCAACTCAGCTCCTTGACCTGTAACACAGGGCCTCAGCCTTTGCTTTCCTGCCTTCTGACAACCTCACCGTCAGCTCAAAGGTGCATGACCAGACATAATAGGAGCACATGTTCTCATGAGTGGCTCCCTCTGTTCAAAGGCTGCCTTATGGCTTGCAAACAGGAAAAACTAGTCTGTAAGATAATTGGATGACTGGGGGACCACTGGCTCCTGGGTGCAAATCTTACCTGGAATTCTGCCTTGATCCTTATTCTGAGTAGGAGGTATCTACTAGAGCCCAGCACAGGGAAATTCAGGAGCTGGCACATAGTGCCCAGCCGCTCTCTCTGTCCCACTGCCCTGCCAAGAAAGAGGCCCCATCTGGAGGAGGCAGCTGTCTTCCTCCTCACATGGGGCCCCTCCACAAGTGCATTGGACAATATTTAGTAAGTGACTACTATGTGCCAGCTGCTGCTTTATGGACTGGGGAGACTAGTAAGCAAACACAGACCCAATCTGCTCTGGGGCTCCACGTGCGCCCTCAGTGGCAGAGCTGGCATTAATACAGGAGCCTGAGGCATGGTGCAGACACCAGGCAGCAGCTCTATTGTCTGTACACACATGGTGGTGGGAATGACAAGCATGGGCAAGCTGGCTGAAGAGAGTAGGTAGAGAGAGAAGCAAAGGGGCTTGGGATAGAAACTGGGGGATCCCAACACCTCAGAGGTGGGCAGAGAGAGACATGGTAGAGAGGACACAGTCAGGAGAAAGGGGCTCCAGGGGCATTGTCCAGATGAGAGGATTTCCAGGAGGAAGGAGTGAACAAAAGGGCCCAATGACAGACAGCCCAGGCAAGGCTCTCAAGTTGTTTCAGAGAGGAGAGCACCATTGTTGAAAAGCATGAAGGGGAGGCAGCCCCAGGGGATCCAGAGCAAAGACAAAACAGTGAAAGCAAAAAGAAGGAAAGCACCACTTACTGAGCAGCTACTATATTCAGGTCCTCTGGTAGGTCCCCTATATGCCTCATTCTGTTGTGTCCTGCCTTCATGGGCCTACAAGGAATAGGAGCCAAGCATGAATCAACATACCAGTTAAATGCTTCCACCTGGGATGAGGGTTCGTGTGACTATAACCCTGAGCTCTGGCCTGCAGAGAAGTCAGGGAAGACTTCCCAAAGGAGCAGACAGGTAAACTGAGATCTGAAGGGCAAATGGAAATGAACTAGGTGAAGGGGGGAGTGTTTCATACAGAGGAACAAGAGAAGAAGCAGGGATGCAGGGGCATAGGGGAAGGCCAGAGTAGGTCCAGACATTGATGGACAGGGTGTGTGGGGAGCTAGACAAGACTTCACAGGCTGTCACAAGGGGCTTAGGATCCAAATTGTGTTTTAGAAATGCCATTCTGCCTGAACAGAAAGATTGACAAGATACATTGTTTAATGAAAAATATCAAGTACAGAACAGTGTGGACATTGCCTATTTGGGGAAGAAAGGGAGAAATAAGAATACTCATTGTGCTTATTGTTCTATAATGATGCTGAGGCAGAGTCCCCCTCAATACTAAAGGTGATTCACCTGTCTGTCTGGGGTGGTGTTCAAGGTTGATGGAGTTGGAGTGAGACTTCTCATGCCATCCCTTCTATGTTACCTCGATTTTTTGAATGCATTTCAAAATAATCACTAAAGCAAAGTAACTAAACAATTAAAGTGACCAGGTGTAGTGGCAGGAAGGAGGTGGCACTGGAGGCAGATTTGGGATGGTTCTGGGCAGACGGGTCAAGGAAGGACAGTCTTGGAGCCCTTGGTGGCTTTTCATACTTTAGTAGAGGTGGCCAGGTACATGGCAGGCAGGGGTGCCGGGGGGGCCAGGAGGCTGGTAGGCCTCCCAGCCCCCAGTGCATCTCACCCTCTCGGCTACTTCTTCTCTCTCTCTGCAGCTGCTGCTGCTCGTCAGTACTGTTGGTCCTGTCAGTTGGTCCTCACAGTTCTGGCGTCCTCATGACGCCGCCCATTTATGCCCGTGTCCAACACAGGTGCGCCCACTTGCGCATGCCCACCCTGGAAGGCTCGCAGCAGCTCAGGTGTCCATCATCAGTGGTGGGAGGGTGGAAATACCTGATCAACCTTTACCCTACACCAGGGATGGCTTTGGGCTTGGTGATGTGGGACATGAGGGCAATGACTCCGGGGCTGCGGTCTGCATAACTAGTGGAAAGGCGCCCTTTACTATGATAAGGGGAGGAGAAGAGAGCAGAGTGGGGGAGGAAGATATGTGATGAATTTGAGATAGGTTGAGTGTGAAGTACCTTAAAAGAGTGAGCTGAAAAGAGAGACAGGGCAACAGTGGGAGGAAGGAATAGGGTCCTGGAAGGGGGTTTCTTTCTTTCAGTTGGAGAGACTGAGTGCTTTAAAGTAATTGGGAAAGATGCAGTTGGAAGTAAGAGCCCTGTGGTCCTAAAGAGGGAAGGAGTCACAGGTGTGGTCAGATACTCCAGTATACTCTTGAAGCATTCAGTAATAGTGGGATATATTAGAGTGTGCACAAATCACTGAAGTTAGAAGTCAGTGGGAATGATGAGAATACTTGCATTTGCAGGGGAAGTGGAGATGCCGGCAAGGTGCTTAGACCCCAAAACTTCAAGCTTCAAATGGAAGTTTGGTCTTAAATAAAAGGCAGTTCCTTTATTATAATTGATGGTGTGGGGCTACGGAGGGAAGACTTAGGAGCCCATCTGAGGTCAGCCTTTGCCCTCAAAGGATTGTGGGGGTTCCCCAGAGCCTGGAAGTACCTGCAGCCCATGGTGGACTCTGTGGAGGTGAAGGCTGGGGAGCCATGTCACACCCTCCCAGTTGGCCACCAGGGGACCCCAGACACCTCTTCACAGCAGTCCCCAGCGCCATGTTATTATTCTGCACATTTTCAGATGAGGAAAGTGAGGTTCATGGTCATATAGCTAGTAAGTGACTGAACCAAAATCAAGTACATCACCTGACCCCAAGACTAGAAGAACCACGGAGAGATGTCAGTGACCCATTTAGGAGGTGAGATTCACGAAGCAAACCGTTCCAGTTGCTCACAAGGCATTTATGTGCTCTGAAAACCCCTCGAGAGCAGTGGTTCTCACTTGAAGGTGACTTTGCCTTCCCAGGAGATGTTTGCAATATCTTGAGACATTTTGGTTGTCCCAACTTGGGGTGTGAGTTGCTACTAGTGGCTAGTGGGTAGAGTCCAGAGATGCTTCTCAATGTGCTTCAGTGCACACAGCAGGTCTTGTGACAAAGTATCAAGCTCTCATGCCAGCAATGGAGGCAGCCAGAGGGCCCCTGCTTTAGAAGTTTCCATGTCCAAAACTCTTGTCAGCATCTCTACCAGCTCCACAAATGCAAGTATCTTCATTGTTTCCACTGACTTTGAACTTCTGTGATTTGTTCACATTGTAAAACATTCCAACAACAGTGAGTGCTGAAAGTATTAACTAAAAGCCCTCCCTCGCTGCTGAATCCTAGCTTCCCAGAGATAATCATCACTACTGTAACTTTTAGCGAGCAGGTTGAACTCCACAAGCAGAAAACAATTTTCATCCTTAAAGCTTTCTCTGACCTATTTTTCTTCTCCTTTCTGTATGAAATTCATAACTCTCTCAGTCATTTTCAGAGAATTAAGAAACATCCTCCTCCAGTTCCTCTCAGGAATTAACATGGCCAGTCATCGGTGACTTCAAACTTCACTACATTAAAGCATTCCAGTTCTGCTCTGCTGGCGTCTGTCAGACTGGAAAGGAAGCTGAGGTAGGGGAAGGTATGTCCAGTTTTATTCCTGACCCTCCCTACTGGTAGCAAAGTCACCCCCCATATTATTTTGTCAGTTTCCTACTGATGAGCATAGGGGGGCTTCCAGTTTTTTGCCCTTATAAACAATGTTGTAAAATCCTTGTACATATATTTATTTGTACACACTTGTTAAATTATGTCTTTGAGATAAATTTGCAGAAGTCAACATGCCAGGTATGCATATTTAAAACAGGGAAACATTTTCAGATTGTTCTCTAAAGCAGCTGGGTCTGTTTAGGCTCCCGCCCATAGAGTATGAGAAGGCCCATTCTCATTCTCTCTCTCTCCCTCCCTACCTCTTTCTCCTAACACATGTGAATAGGACTAGGTTGACATTAACTATTGAATTAATGAGCATTGAGATGGAAGCTTCCTGAAGCCCATACACAATGTGCCAACTCTCAAACTTTTCCTCCTCTTGAACCCCTTCACATCATCTTATACTTCTCACACAAATCAGCTTTTGCATGTCTTCACATTCTGAGTTCTGATTGGCTCTTGAATCCATCATTTCCTCTGTATCCATGACTAAGGTTGGAATCCAGGCATTGCCATCTCTTTCCCAGAAGGATTTCTTGCTGGTCTCTTCTCCAGTTTTGCCATCTCTGATCCATTCTTGACACCTTCATAGTAAAGGTTCTAGAGGCCATGTGGTCAGCCTGCCATGACCCACTCACGTGTCACACTGCAGTTGTTTGCTCACCTCTTTTCTTCCACCAACGTGGAGCACAATAATTTCCCCTAGGCTCTGTCCGTTCATTTTTCTCTTCCTCTTCTGCTGTTACCAGGCAGGGAATGGACATTTGTTGCTTGTGACTCTGTACATCATCCCTCTCGCTTTCTTAGGTTTCCATTTCCTTTGAGTGAATTGTCTCTGTCTCACAGGTGTTAAGGTTGGTGAAAAGGGGCTCCATGTGTTTGCCTCCTGCCATGGATGCCAGGGGAACTCAAGAGTCCTCTCCTCAGCTCATTTAGTTGGGAGAGGGTAGGGCAGAGGACTAAGCTGGGTCACTGGACACTCTCTTTGGATTTGGATATGGAGTGAACCATGAAAGATTAGAGGAAACTCATTTCAGGGGCAGCATTGAATCAAACCATTCCTGCTTCCAGACCTCTCCTACCCCTCCCACAATGCTGCCTTTTCTTATACCTATTTCCAAACCTGGTTCTCTAGCCATTTCCTTCATTCTGTAAGCTCACAATTTAGCCCCCTCCCCAGCCCCACAAGTTCTCTGTTCTCTTAATCAGAGATGGTATCTGTTGCTTGCAGACCATCGTTTCTGATAGAAAACCCAGCACAGATGGGCCTGCAATGGTTCTGTGCAAGCATACTTCAGCAGACATCCCCATGGCACCCTGCACAAAGTGAAGCTCACACCAGGGTTTTGGTTTTTTTTCCCTGTCCCTTCCATTAGGGTAGGAATTCATATTGGTCCCCATCGCATGAGCTCAGGGCTCACTAGCTGAGCAACTGGACCAGAGTTCAGCATTTAAGACAAAACTTATTGGATCAAAACTAAGGATCAAACTAAGGTGGTGCTGGTTCAGCTTTCCCATCTAGCAGCCTGTAGCGGCAGGATGGAGGCACTGGAGCAGGATTCGGGATGGTTCTGGGCAGACGGGTAAAGGAAGGAGAGTCTCGGAGCCCTCGGTGGCTTTTCATGCTTTATTTAGTAGAGGTGGCCAGGTACATGGCAGGCATGGGTGCTGGGGGGCCGGGAGGCTGGCAGGCCTCCCAGCCCCCAGCACGTCTCACCCTCTCGGCTGCTTCTCTCTCTGCTGCTGCTGCTGCTGTCAGTCCTCGCAGTTCTGTCAATCGAGCCTCACAGTCCTGGCGTCCTCATGACGCCTTCCATTTAGGCCCGTGTCCAACACAGGTGTGCCCACTTGCACATGCCCACCCTGGAATGCTCGCAGCATCTCAGGTGTCCATCATCAGTGGAGGGAGGGTGGAAATACCTGATCAACCTTTACCCTTCACAGCCTCAGTGGCTTGGGAGGACTCATGACACAGAAAAAACGATGGTAGTGTCTTCTGTCCTTGTGAGGCTTTAACAGGGTCATCCCCAAGAAAGAGAGAAGTTCCAAAATCATGGTTCCGCCCTAAGTGGGTGGAGCTGAGCAGAAAAAATAATTCTGCAGAGAGGACAGAAGGAAGGGAGGAAAAAGGAAGCAGGATAAAGAGCAGCAAGGAGACCTGGAAGAGGCACGTGGAGCAGAGGGACATGTAAAAAAACTGTCCTTGTGGGGAGGGGAGTAGGAGGGTTGAGGGAAGATGGGAACACGAGGGACTGAGGTGATGGTACACTGGTGAGATGGTGATGGGGAATACATGGGGATTACAATTAATGGCAAGTATATGTAAATTTTAAAATATTTTAATAAAAGAAAAAAAAAAGAAAAAAACAGTAAAAAAAAAAACTGTCCTTGCTTTTTGGTCTTAAATTGGGTAAAACAAATGTGGGTAAGAAACCTGTGGGGAGCTTAATAATGGCAACTTTCATCTTAATTTTAATTTTGCTCTTTTCCTCCCAGATTTGTCTGACTCTTTCTAACCCTTTTCTAAGGGTCTCTACTAAAAGGTTCTTTAAATGAGTGGCAGGCTTTTGGGCCTTGCTTTAGGCCAATCCTATTTAGCTGAACTTTTACCCTCAAGAAAATGGGTAACTTTAAATGCTTAACTTAGTAACTATGTTCTTTGTCCTTTCTGTATTGTACCCTAATTGTATTAAAGTTCCTTTCCATTAAAGGTTTTATGTTTGTCTTAATGCAGCGGATGGCAGAACCCATTCAGAGAGGGCAGGTTTGGGGGTTCCGGGGTGTCCCTCTCCCTGCCCTGTAACAAGGCTGCCTGGGAATATGGTAGCTGATTTCTGTTTGGGACCCCCTTGCTAAGCACTGGAGGAGATGGGGAAGGAGGAGGAGGGGGAAGAGGTAGGATGCCAGGAAGGTGGCAGTTAGAACAGCTCAGGGGGCAAATGACTGTGAATTGGATCAGGATGGTTGAATGAGAATGGAGAGGGGAAAGGGCCCACTGTGAGAGCATACACAGATATCAGAAGTGAATATGAAACTAGTCAGTCCCAAAGCAAAAACTGGCCTTTTGAGATGGCTTTCTTGAGAAGGAGGTGGTGAGGGAGTGTGCCTGGGGGTGTTGTTAAGGGAGGGTGTCACATTGTCTCAGGAACCCCTTCCCGCAGAGACAGCTCCATGCAATCTGCCTGGCCTGTTTTCTAAAGAGCTTCCCCAGGCAGCAGGGAGGAGGGGCCGGCCACCCACACCACTCAGCAGAGGTGAGCAGAGGAGCATAAGTCATCCAGTCCCCACCCCCCAGCCACTACAGGATGCCAGGTGCCTTGTTTGTGATGAAAGCTTTTAAAAATCCATGTGCATGGATGGTCATGCATTCATTTTTGTTCATTTAACTAATACTCACTGAGTTCGGAGCATGCAATGGTGAGTAAAACCCGCCATGGACCCTGCTCTCAAGAAGCTTTTGGGCTGGTGGGGGGAGAAGATGCGTAATCAGGCAATTAGGAACCAGTGTGTGCGGGAGGTAAGCACTAGTTGCTATGGGAACACGAGGAGAGGCCACAGCTGCTGCTCCTCTTGAAGAGTGGTGGCAGGCGAAAAAGGAGGCAGGAAGCAGGCAACCTGCTTGCCAGCCTCAACTTCACATGGCCCAGCCACTGGACCAAGTCAAAGTCTTCTGGCACAACAAACCCTTCCCCCTTACCCCGCTATCAACACACTAAGACACAAGAAGTGGGAGCATGACAAGGGCCAAACAAGACCCTGTATGTCTGTGCCTGGTCCCCAATAGTTTTGCTACACATGGGAACTATTAGGGATTTTTTTTATTTCAAGAAATAATCGCTTGCTAAAAGTTTCCCTGAACTACTGGATATCAGTGGTAGAGTGTGAAGGGTAACAGTCTCTGCCCTCACAGAGCTTATGGTAATTTGAGATAGGAGATGGATATAAAAATCATGACATGTAATTACTAACATGATGAGTATTGTAGCATGAAGAGAGTGGATCAGAGTAGGAAAAATCCTGGGCTATGGGGGCAACATAGAGGGCTTCCTGGAAGAAGTGACATTTCAGCTCAAATCAGAAGGAAAATTTCATCTGCTAAGAGGTGGGGAAACGGCATTCCAAGTGTGATGAACAGTAAATGTAAAGGTACTGAAGCAATAGGAGAGTATGGCGTGTGCCAGGCAAGGAAAGTATGTCAGTGGAACCTGGGATGGGGAGGCTGGGAAGATGGACAGGACACCAGTGAATCCATGTCTCTGGGGTATGTAAGGTGTTCACAAAGGATTCTAGGTTAATCCGGAGGTGCCAGTGATACTCTGTCTTCCATACCTGATCAACTCACATGTCAGTGCCTGAGGCAGAACTGAACTCCAGGTGTTAGAATAGGCTTGTAGAAGATTCTAGAATATGAAAGTTATCAGAGTCCTTGGAGGGAATTTATGCCCAAACACTCATTATGCAGATGGGAATGCTGAGGCCCAGAGAAGAAGACTTGCTCAGATCATATTGCAAGCAGGGTTATCACGCCTGAAATTAGAGCCGAGCTTTAGAAGCTACTTAGTATCTCAGGCCTCAGAAGTCTGAAGAGAAGGGGTGCCATTTTCTCTCCCTCTCCGAAACCAGCGATATCTATAGCTCTTTCTTACCTACTGAATGTCTCCTAGTACTTTTCTTTGTAAAAAAAAAGCATATTTTAACCTCCATATTTGCTTTCCTCCACCCTTCAATTATAAATGGGGCTCCAGGGACAGGGCTCAGATCCCAGGCAGGGCCAGGAGAAGCTTTTCCTGTGCCAGCCATTGATGTGTCGTCCAGACTCACCCTAGTTCCTGCCTTTGCCACACCCCCCAGTCATGTTCTGAGGGCAAATCTCTGCCTGCTGACATGACCACAGCACTTCCCTGCCAGGCAGGCCCCACCACACACTCACTGGCCAAGCTGGCTTGGGTTTGAACCATTTGCTATAATCTCTCCATTGCTGGATGAGAACAGCAAGGCCTGGGAAGGGGAAGGAATACACCAAGAGTGTGTCTGGCCTATCCTGCCCCCCTGTAGTGGCAGGAAAAGGCACACTGGGCAGGTTCTGGATGGTTCAAACAGACAAGTGGGGGTAAAGGAAGGAGTCCTGGAGCCCTTAGTGGCTTTTATACTTTTACTACAGAGGTAGCATCAGGTACATGGCAGGCAGGGGTGCCAGGGGGCCGGGAGGCTGGCAGGCCTCCCAGCTCCCAGCGCATCTCACCATCTCGGCTGCTTTGCTGCACTTCTGTTCTCCAGCTGCTCTCGCTGCTTGCTGGTCTTGCTGCTTGCGTTGGTACTGGCGTCCTCATGATGCCGCCCATACAAGCCCGTGTCCAAACTCAGGTGCGCCCATTTGCGCGTGCCCTCCTAGGCATGAGCGCAGCTCCACAGATGTCTATCATTTTACCAGTGGCAGGAGCGTGGAAAAACCTGATTTCTCTGACCCTACACCCCTTTCCCCCAATCTGCCAGCACCATCAGTTCACTCCTCTGCCCTGCTGATGGATCATGGAGGCACAAAGGGAAGAGGGGAAGCCTCAGGGGAAGGAGAGTGGTTAGCCCTGCTGAGCAGAGGCTATAGGAGGAGGGGTAAGAAGAATCCATTCTCTGCTTCTCTAGCTTAGTCACTGGCCCACCCCAGCCAGTCCTTTCCATTCACTCCCTGCAGCTCAGGGTCAGGATCTCAGCCCTGGTCCAGGAAATTCTCTACCTGGTAGATCTCTCTTTTAGTCAGGAGTTGAGGCCACATGTTCCTCTTGCCTTTAGGCCTAGAAGTAAGTCAGCTTTAGATTCTATAATCCTGGCTCCAAATTCCCCTCTGCCACCTGTATCTGAGTAGCCTTATAATCTCTGAGCCTCAGCTTCCCCATTTGAACAGCAAAGCTACCTTGTAGGCTTGTTGTGAAGACTAAATAAGAAAGTGTATCTAAAGTGCCAGGCTTGTGAAAGGTGTCTAACAAATGGCAGTCCCCTCCCCACACTCTGACTTTGCCCCTCCAGTAACTCCCAGAAACTTCTGCCTGATTCATGCCAGAGATCCTCAGGGAGAGGCTGGGATCATATCTTGGCAGGAGCCTATACGTTCTGCGGGGGAGAAGAGAAGGGAGCTGTGTCCCATAGCAGGCAGTCCAAATCGCTGAAACTCAGCAGGAGGCATGCAAAGGGAAGCCAAACCAGGAGAAGAGATGAAGGGCAGGAGATTGGAGGGAAGGAGGGGGAGGCAGGGAGCTGCAGGGGGTTCAAGATGCCGGATTGTTGGGACAGTCAAAGAAGGACTCTAATCTGCAGGCTGCCTGGACCTCTCTCCATGGCAATTCCTCTTTGATTATCCTGGAGAGCACAGGTTCTCTGATTCTTTGGGACCCAGAGGCTCCAGCAGGGGATTCAGTCCCATCCTCCTAAGTTCCTACCTCCATAAACCAGTCCCATGGTCCTCTCCCACCAACAGATTCCCTTAGGGTCCATTATTCCCTAAAACCCAGAAGCCCCCCAAACTTTTTGATTTAACTTTCACCAATTATTCTTCACAAGGCATTTGTCCAAGGACTCACAAGACTCTATCGCCAAAGATATCAGCATTAGTTGCTATGAAGGGGCTTTGAATTCAAGTCCCAAGCTCAGAATGTGTTTTGCAGATATGGACTCATGGGTCAAAGCTTGCAGCTGGGTGCATACCTCGGAGAGATGCTAAACAGGGGTCAGTGATATCTGGGGCCAGGAATAGCCTAGGGTCTCTGACATCATTGTGTGAATCTGCAGCCTGGATCAGAATTGAATCTGTAGCTGGGATCAAGGCTGAGTATGTGACCAGGTTCAGGGCTCATTTGGTGAGCAGGGCTCTTATAAAAAAAGACTCTTCTGATTGCAAACAACAGAATTAAATTCTGGTTAACTTTGGCAAAAAGTCAGATGGTATTATAGGAACTTTGAGCTGGTTTTCAGAATTGATTGATGTGAACATTACTCAGCTGTAATTTTCTCAATCTCTATGTGTCACCTGAGTTTCAAATCCCAAGAGAAGAGTCCAGTTTACCCAGTAAGGGTCAGGATTGTCTGTCCCAGGATGAGTCAAATTAGCCACAATGAAGGGCCACATATTGCTTATGTAAATGGGAAGGGCTCCAGCCTTTTGAGAAAGCATTCTGGCACCATCTAATAAAGTGAAGTACATATTTGACCTAGAAATTCTGGGATACCATTCCATGGAAATGGACGCCCTTGCACCGACCGACCTATAGGCACAAAGATGTGTACTTCAGCATTGCCCATAGTATTTTTTTAAAAAACCTTGAAAATCATAATTACCTATCAATGGTTGGTGATCGACTAGCTAGCTTATGGTACATCAACTTCATGAAATGCTAGGTAGGCACTGAAGAGTAATAATTAAAAGCATACCAGTTGATTTCCAGTGGATGTTATCAAATGAGAATAGCAAGTGGAAAGTGTATATATGATCTCATTTTCATAAAAAAGGACAGATAATAGCCTACAAGTGTATTGCATATGTGTATATACATACACACAAGTAAACAAGTGTCTGTATATGACTAAATAAGTATGAAGGAAAATATAAAATAATGATTGACTAGGTTATGGGGAGCAGTGTTATAGTCAGAGGAGGGATACAGGAAAAAAATCAAAAGAAAAAAGACAACAATTTTTAAAGCATACACATGGGATTTCTTTTGTGAGAGTGTCTAAAATTACATAGATATTTGCATGTAATTTTAAAAACACTGCCTTAAAATATTCTAAAGAAAAGATGAGTAAAAATAAAGGAGAAAAACTTACCAAAAGAGAACTAAGGAGCAGTATTATTGATAAAATTGACCTTCATATTACAATCTCATGAGAGATAAGTAGTGAGTAAATGATCAGTTCTCTGGAAAGAAAGAGGAATCCATAAAATTGACCTTCATATTACAATCTCATGAGAGATAAGTAGTGAGTAAATGATCAGTTCTCTGGAAAGAAAGAGGAATCCATAACCCACATGCCTTGTATGTGTTTTAAAAACATAAATGCGGGCCCTCCCTGGTGGCGCAGTGGGTTAAGCAGCGCACTATGAGGCAGACCGCAGCCACTGCAGCACGAGTTCGATCCCTGCCTCTGGCCAGGGAGGGGACCCACATGGCGTAGCAGACCTCTCCTGCCTCGCCTGCTGCTCCCCTCAGCAGTGTGTTTCTGTCCATCTGCCTGTTCTGCATCCTGCTCTGTCTGGTGGATTCTCTCACCCCCCACACCTCTGGCCTGTACCCCAGTGCTTGTATGCATAAATAAATAAATCTTTAAAAAAAACATAAATGCTATTATAAAGTGCATATGTTCTTACAATCTGTTTTATTCTTCTAGATTTATTCATTGTGATACATGTAGACTTAGATTCTGCATCTTTAGCTGCTCTAGAGTAAGTATTCCACCATGATAGCTATTCATTTCCTTTTTTACAAACATTCAGACTTTTTAGTCTTTCACTATTAAAAACAATACTGCAATGAGTATAATTACAGAGATTTCAATTCAGTCATGTGTAAGCATATTTGTAAGTAAATTCCTAAAAGTAGACCTCTGGGAGTTTGAGCATCTTCCCCTGTGTTTAAGTGCCATTTGTATGTCCCTTCCAATAAAGTGTCTACTTGTATTCTCTGTTCATTTTAAAACTGGTTTGTTGGTCATTTATTCATTTATAGGAGCACTTGCACTATGTGAAATTAGCAGCAATCATTTCCCTCAGGTTTTCGTCTGTCTTTATTTAGAATTGTTTATTATATATACACATATACATACACACACATTTGCCTACCCTAAAATTTTGGTTTTGATGCAGTTGAATCTTTTATTTCTTTTTTGCTGCTGTATATGTTGTCATAATTGTAGTGGTCTTCTCCACCTTCACTGAGGGATTAGGATTATAAAAAACATTCCCTGGAGTGTTCTTTTAAGGACTTCTTCTATAATTTCAATTTACATTTAAAAAGTGATGAACTAAATTGGGGACACTTTGTGGGGAGAGGGGAGGGGGAGGGTTGAGGGCAGATGGGAGCACGGGGACTGAGGTGATGGTGCACTGGTGATATAGTGATGGGGAATACATGGGGAGTACAACTGATGTCAAATAGATATAAATAAAAAAAATTTTTAAAAAGTCATGAACTAGGGAAAGTATTTGCAACTGGATAAATATAATTGACACCGGGTATCCAGAATACATGAAGAATTCCTAGAAATGAATAATATATATAACCAAGTATATAATCAAAAAAGAAATATATAACCAAAAAAAAAATATATAACCAAAAAAGAGAAAACCAGTAAAATAGACAAAATATATGAACAAACAATTCAGAGAAGAAGAAAGCTATATGGCCAGCAAACCAGAAAAATAATTTAGGGAAAAGCAAAGTCAAACAATATTCCATAATCATTAAACTGGCAACATGTTATAAGTCTTAATGAACCAAGAACAGTGGACTATTGGGGGGAGACTGATGTGAATAAACTGGGGGTGAGAATGTGAATTAGTACAATCACTTTGGAAAATATATTGGAGTTGAAATGCTCCAACCCTCTCTAGCCCCAGTAACTCCACCTCCTGGAATACCCCTCCCCTCCCAGCAATCCTCTCTCCTTGAATGGGGCTAGATCTAGTAACTCATGTTGAATAGAATATGGCAAATGTGTTAGGATGCCATTTCTGAGATCTGCCTTGAAGAAATGTTATATAGGAATAAGAAGGAAAATAATATATATTATATATAATTTATATAAAGAAAGGAAGAATATTTGGGAAGGAATAAATGAAATAAATTTGTCTATTTTTCTTATCCTTAACCAGTCTAACATATAACTTGGTTTGAAAAATAATGGCCACATATATTTGCTATTCATAGTTTATGGATAAGTGAAATGAATGACAATAATGTTACAAGGGTTAGGATGGAAGAGTTGGGAATACTCTCTTACAAGGTAACTTTACTACCCATGACATGGTATAGAATCACTTGAAAGTGAGATTGAATTAGTTGTAAGTGCATATTGCAAACTCTAAGACAATCACTAAAAAATGTAAAAATGAAAAGTGTAATTGTCATTCTAAGAGAGAAAGTGGAACCATATAAAGTGCTTGATTAAAATCACATAGTAGAAATTGAAGACCAAAGAAAAAAAGGAAAAAAAAGATAACAGAAGCAAAGAATGCAGTTACCAATATGGTAGGTATTAATCCAGCTGTATCAATAATTACTGTAGATGTTAATACTTTAAATATATCAACAACAAAGCAGAGGCAATCAGAATGGATGTTTTTAAAGTCTCAACAATATATTGTCTACCAGAAACCATTTCAAATATAGACACAGACAGAATAAATGTAAATGGATACAGAAAGACAAATATGCTAACATGTCAAAAGAAAGCTACAGTAGCTATGTTAATTTCAGACAAAGATTCAGCACAAAGAAACTTATCAGGGATAAGTAGGGGTGTTGCGTAATAAAAGGAGTCAATTCTCCAAGAAGACATAATAATCATTTATGTATATGCACCCAACAACAGAGTGAATAAGTGAATATGTGTAGCAAAAACTGATAGGACTTCAAGGAAAAATAGATGAATCTCCTCTTATAGTTGGAGACTTCCACACTCCTTTGTCAGTAATTGATAGATTCAGCAGGCAGAAAATCAGTAAGGTCATAGTTGAACTGAATAGCATCGGCAGTGAATTAAATCTAATTGACGTGTATGAGCTACTTCATCCAAAACCAGCAAAATACACATTCTTCTTAAGTTTACATGGAACACTCACCAAAATAGATGTCATCTCAGTTCATAAAAGACACCTTAATGAATGTAAAAGAATAGACATTATACATTATGATCTTGGACCATAGTGGAACTGAATTAGAAATCATTAGCTGGAAAATCTCAAAATATCTGGGGGTTAAAGAACATGTCTAAATAACACATGAATTAAGAAGTTTCAAGAGAAATAAAAAATAGTTTGAAGTAAATTAAAATGAAACTTGTGAGATGCAAAAAATTGCAAAAGGATATATTTGAGGAAAATTTGTGACACTGAACACACATATAGAAAAGGAAAAGTGATGTAAAATCAATAATCTGAGCTTCCACCAAGAAACTAGAAAAGCAGAGCAAATTAATTATGAACTAAAACAAGAAGAAATAATAAAAGAACAGAAATAAATGAAATTTAAAACAGTATAATAGAGAATATTAATGAAGCCAAAGTTGATTTTTTAAAAAAAGATCAGTAAGATTGGTAAATTTCTAGCCAGGATGACCAAGGAATAAAAAACTGAACATTATTAATATTAAAAATTCCATGAATGTTGAAAGGATAATAATGACATATTTTGAACAACTCTATGCTCACAACGTAACTTAGATGAAATGGACAAGTTCTCTTTTTAATAAATAGGTTGTTTTTATTATATTTAATAAATATGTTAAATATATTTAATAAATAGGCTTGTTTTTAATAAAACAAATCCTTTATTTATTAAATGGGATGGCAAACATGCTATATGTAATTCTGAGTTTAAGGATTTACAAGTACTTATTCTGGGCTTACAGGACTATATCATCCTTCTTGGGTACTTTCTGGCTCTCTCACAAGATGCCATATGGTGGGAGACTCAGGATGCCCTCATGACAAGGAATCAAAACCTGACAGCAACCACACGAGTGAGTGTGGAAGTGGGTCTTCTGAAACCCACCAATAGTGATGTAAAGAGCTTGGATGTGGAAGTCCCATCCCAACTGAGCCTACAAATGAGACTACAGCCCCAGATGACATGGCAGATTGAGCATGACTTCGTTAGAGACTGAGCCAGAGGCGCTCAGCTAAACCAGGCATGGATTACTGAGCCACAAAAACTGATACCATAAATGTTTGCTATTTTAGGATGCTACATTTTGGGACAGTTTGGTACACAGTAATAGATAACTACTAACATACTCTCTGACCCAAAAATTCTACTTTAATGTACATACACCAGAGCAGTTTTTTTTTCTGATCCTTTCCACATGAAAGCTTACATTAAAAATGCTATAATTTTATCAGCCCACTGGGATAAACAATCCCCTTGGCAACAGCTGGGTGATATCATGCCCATCTTCCTGGATATCGAATATTGAAAAGTCAATCTATCAGAGAGGGACTGTCAATATAACAGAGATCTCATTATCCAGATTGGAAGCTCCTCCCCAGAAGAAACCTTCCAAATGGATACAAGGAACCATGCACTGTGGTGTTCATTGAATCTTCACTGATGATTGAACAGAACAGAAAACAACCCATCAGCAGGGACATCAGCAGGGAAGGAGATGAGGAAATTGGATACTTTATGCAACAGAAGTCCACACAATCATGACATAGTAATATATTGCAAAATTGATACCATAGTATTCCACAGGTCAAATATGTGACCTAGATTTAAATGTATCAAAATCTCGAAATTTCAAAAGGAATAATAGTGAAAAAGTAAGTGGTAAAAGGATATATTTTTGTCACTTAAATGTTATGATACTATATGTATAATTCAGACTACAGAAGACAATATTGTGTATCAGTTGCAGATGCATATATATGTAGAAAAAGAAAGCCAAACATGGACAAAAGGAAACATCAACTTCTGAACCCGTGCTTTTAGGAAAACAAGATGAATAGGATAAAGTGAGGGTTTCAATTGTATTTTGTTTCAAAATCAGAGGAAACTGAGGATCTGAAGTGTGTTTATCTGTGTGGATTTACGTGGCAACGTGTATTTTACATTATAGTTTTTAGTATGTTTGAAATATTTGAAAATATTTTCATGAAAAACATTTGCTCTTTTGAATACAAAAAAAATTGATCAGGCTTATTATTGTGCTGTTCAATCTCTAGATCCTTATTTATTTTGCAGTCTCTTTGATCTTTCTATGCCATAGAAAGTGTCATTAAATGTCCTCCTGTGACATACTTTCCAATATCCCCTTATAGTCCTAATAAGATTTGCCTCATCTATTTGGAAATTACACTGTTTGGCTTATCAATTTTGGTGTTGCTAGCGTTTCCGTGAATCAAACAATCTGTTTTGTTCTTTTTTTTCTTTCTGTATATCTATTTGACATCAATTGTAGTCCCCATGGAATTCCCACCACCATTTCACCAGTGCACAGTCACCTCAGTCCATGTGCTCTTTCTGCCCTCATCC